>CM061149.1:764923-976699 GCA_030710495.1 Labroides dimidiatus | reverse complement strand
GTAACGAACCTGGAGGAGGATCTGTCATAAAACAAAGAGAGGAATCAGCTTCACTTCTCCTCCTGTCAGCTGTCATCAGCGTGATGTGTGTGATGTGGGCCAGAAGTGAAACTAGAAGGAGGAAGTGACACGCACACACACGCACACACACACACACACACACACACACACACACACACACCAGGCAGGCAGGGGGTGAGGAAAGGGTTAACCGAGCAGACTGTGTGCATGGTTATTTTTCTCCTCTCTCTCTCTCTCTCTCTCTCACACACACACACACACACACACACACAGAGGCAGTGGCTTTGAGGAGCATGAGCGAGTCAGACAGGCTTGTTTTGCATACTGTAGGTCTCCTGCATTGACTTGCAGCAAATCCCTGCCCTGGGGGGGGGCATGTCAGAGGGGATTAATGGGGGGGGGCCGGGGCCTCACAGAGTTTCTCATTGTCGCAGCCGAGCCTGCGCTGGATTTTCATCCCGCAGAGTGAGAAAAAGAGCGAGCAGGTGGGGTGGTGCTGGTGGAGGGGAGGGGAGGGGGGGTCATACAGTGGTGTTATTTCCCTCTGCCCTGATTCTTTAGAGCCGAGCTGAAGGGAGGGAGGAGGGGGAGGAGGAGGGGGGAGGAGAGTGTAAATAATGTATTTGGAGCGGCGGGGTGAAGGCAGCCAGAGTTGACCGAGCTCAGAGAAAGGAAGGGCCGCGCTGCTGCACAGGAAGCTGGGGGCTGGAGGAGGAAGTGTCGGAGCTGCGTGGTGGAGCTTGGGGGGGGGGGGGTGAGGCCTCTGTGAGAATGTGGCAATCCTCCACTTCCTGTCTGTGGCCTTTACAGACACGCCGCTGGGTGCTGCAGCCAACATTAATAATGTGATGCTAGTCAGCATGTGGTGATGTGCAGCGTTCTCTGTCGACGGGGTGGACGAGCTGCGGTGCTAAGGCTCGATGCTAACAGCTAGCATGTTAGTGCCCAACGTTAACAAACTCCGCCTCTACAGCTTTACTCAGACAGAAAGCAAACTGTCCTCCACTGTGACGTCTGTTTGTCACTCATCCTCTACCTGATCAGGTGTAGAGTCACCTCTACGCTGAAGATCGAACTCCATCTTTCCACTGACTTCAAGATGCTATTAGCGTTAACGTTTCTGTAACACTCTGACTTTTTTAGCTCTATTCTCATTTTTTAATTTTTTTTTATTTTTTTATTTATTTTTTTATTAGCTCTTTATTAGCTATTAGCTTTTTTAGCTCTGTTCTCATTTTTTAAATTTTTTAAATTTTTTTTATTTTTTTATTTATTTATTTATTTTTTATTAGCTCTTTATTAGCTATTAGCTTTTTTAGCTCTGTTCTCATTTTTATTAATTTTTTAATTTTTTTTTATTTTTTATCTATTTATGTATTTATTTTTTTATTAGCTCTTTATTAGCTATTAGCTTTTTTAGCTCTGTTCTCATTTTTTTAATTTTTTAGATTTTTTTTATTTTTTTATCTATTTATGTATTTATTTTTTTATTAGCTCTTTATTAGCTATTAGCTTTTTTAGCTCTGTTCTCATTTTTTTAATTTTTTAAATTTTTTAAATTTTTTTATTTATGTATTTATTTTTTTATTAGCTCTTTATTAGCTATTAGCTTTTTTAGCTCTGTTCTCATTTTCGTCTTGATTCTGACCATGTAAAACTTTATTCTGACTCTAAGTTTGTAACATTCAGACTTTATTTCCACCCTGACCTCAAACATGATGCATGTAACCCTTCCACATGGTCTGGATCACCATCAGTTCATGTTTACTCTGCTGCAGAGTCTTTGACACGATTTTTATGCTAAGCTAACTGCTGCCAAGATGGAGGGCAGTAACGATGTCCAGTCTGACCCTCATGGCCCTGTGGAGTCTCATCGTGTCGTATCTTGATCCTGAAGCTGAAGTCAGACGAAGTTCCAACAAAGTATCAACAAACAGACGGTTCTCTCCTCTCAGACCTGTTGAACCTGTTTTTGGCTCTTCATTGAATTGAAAGTTGAAGGATTTTTTGGCCAGAGAGCAAAAGTTTCAGTAGATAATCACAGCAGGGAGCGTGTTGAAGACTCTCTACATACATGGGGCGCCTGCTAAGCTAACAGTGCTTCGTTGATCTGGTTTGTTTTAAACTTGCATCAAACACTCCTGAATCAGATGCTTCACGTTTTCCTGATCTGACGCGATGCGTCGCGTTCATCAGATCTTTGTTGAGCTGAATCCTGAAGAGACTGAAGATCAGGATCCTCTGAGGCCTCAGACGGAGCAGCGAGCTAACGCGCTAAACCAAGACACCAAACCACTAAACCCCTGAACATCCAACTGTTCTGCTCTCTCTCTCTCTCTCTCCCTCCCTCTCTCTCTCTCTCTCTCTCTCTCTCTCTCTCTCTCTCTCTCTGCGTAAAGTGTGATGAAACTGTCGTCTTTCGTTATTTTACCATCAGCTCTTTATCTCTCCACGCTCTCCCTCGACGCTCCAGCTCTCTCTCTTCTCTCTCTCTCTTCTCTCTCTCTTCTCTCTCTCTCTCTCACCTGCTGTGTTTTATGGCGACGATAAAGGAGACCTTCACCTTGAAACATGAGAGAGCAGAGCGGGCTCCCTCCTCTGCAGTCATCTGAAAACAGAACAGAAGATCACTCTCTCTCTCTCTCTCACGCGTCGTAACCTTGGTGTAACTTTTTGTTATTTTATCACATTTCTCTCCGGCCCTGCAGAGCTCGGCTGCGTATCGCCCCGTGCAGCTCGGCGGCCCACTCGTTCACCCGGGAACTACAAAGTGGGTTTGACGCCTTGCATCTTGTGTAACGGCGGTCTTTGAAGACTCCGGCTTTGAGCTCTGTGTCTCATCAATTCCCTACGCAGAGCTAAATTTGAATCTGAGGCGAGCACATAAGGGGGTAGCTTATCTGCCCCGCGCGCTTCATCTTATTCATTCATGCACACTATTTTTATGACAGCCTGTGCACGCTCGACTCTCTCACATCGCTGGTGTTTATGTAACCGTCTTCTGCCTGCACATATGTGTGTTTGTGTATGTGTGTGTGTTTTCACTTTTTGAAGCATGCACGTAAAGGAAGCCATGTTTTTCTGCATGAAATCGAGCGCTAAAGGAAGAGGGAAGTCTTTCTGGGTCTTTCTGGGTCTTTCTGGGTCTTGAGCAGTGACACAGATACACTGAGAGCTTCTCATCACAGTAAATTCCTGACTTATTTGTCATCTGGGGCCTGGATTTGTCACATCAAATCTGCTTTTCTGAATGAACTGGGACGGGAGATTACTCGCTCATCGCCGGAGTCAGGCGATGACTCTGGAACGGAGGTCTGAGCCTCTGAGCGGGGCGCGGACCCACGTCGCACGCTAACATCTGATTCTCACGCTCTTACTGTGTCTCCGTCTGGAGCCTCTCCTCCGTCCAGAACTCCGGTCAGAACCCTCATCTTTCGCTCGGCGCCAAATCCTCCTCAAGGCCGCGGCGATCCGGCGTGAAGCTGAATCCATCAGAATAAGAAGGGAGCGGTTATTGATTTACTCTGTCAGATTTCCTCCTCTCCTCTCCTCTTTCCTCTCCTCTCCTCTCCTCTTTCCTCTCCTCTCCTCTCCTCTTTCCTCTCCTCTTTCCTCTCCTCTCCTCTCCTCTCCTCTCCTCTCCTCTCCTCTCCTCTTTCCTCTCCTCTCCTCTTTCCTCTCCTCTCCTCTCCTCTCCTCTCCTCTTTCCTCTCCTCTCCTCTCCTCTCCTCTCCTCTCCTCTTTCCTCTCCTCTCCTCTTTCCTCTCCTCTCCTCTCCTCTCCTCTCCTCTTTCCTCTCCACTCCTCTCCTCTTTCCTCTCCTCTTTCCTCTCCTCTCCTCTCCTCTCCTCTCCTCTCCTCTCCTCTCCTCTCCTCTTTCCTCTCCTCTTTCCTCTCCTCTCCTTTCCTCTCCTCTTTCCTCTCCTCTTTCCTCTCCTCTCCTCTCCTCTTCTCTCCTCTCCTCTTCTCTCCTCCCCTCTTTCCTCTCCTCTCCTCTTTCCTCTCCTCTCCTCTCCTCCCCTCTTTCCTCTCCTTTCCTCTCCTCTCCTCTCCTCTCCTCTCCTCTCCTCTTTCCTCTCCTCTCCTCTCTCCTCTCATCTCCTCTCCTCTCCTCTTTCCTCTTTCCTCTTTCCTCTTTCCTCTCCTCTCCTCTTTCCTGTCCTCTCATCTCCTCTCATCTCCTCTCCTCTTTCCTCTCCTCTTTCCTCTCCTCTCCTCTTTCCTCTTTCCTCTCCTCTCCTCTCCTCTCCTCTTTCCTCTTTCCTCTTTCCTCTCCTCTCCTCTCCTCTCCTCTTTCCTCTTTCCTCTCCTCTCCTCTCCTCTCCTCTTTCCTCTCCTCTCCTCTCCTCTCCTCTCCTCTCCTCTTTCCTCTCCTTTCCTCTCCTCTCCTCTCCTCTCCTCTTTCCTCTTTCCTCTCCTCTTTCCTCTCCTTTCCTCTCCTCTCCTCTCTTCTCCTCTCCTCTCCTCTCATCTCCTCTCCTCTCCTCTCCTCTCCTCTCCTCTTTCCTCTCCTCCTCTCCTCTCCTCTCTCCTTTCCTCTCCTCTCCTCTCCTCTCCTCTTTCCTCTCCTTTCCTCTCCTCTCCTCTCCTCTCCTCTTTCCTCTTTCCTCTCCTCTTTCCTCTCCTTTCCTCTCCTCTCCTCTCTTCTCCTCTCCTCTCCTCTCCTCTCCTCTCCTCTCCTCTCCTCTCCTCTTTCCTCTCCTCCTCTCCTCCTCTCCTCGCCGCTGATTTATCTCGGCATCATGTGACTTCACAGACACAGTTTCTGCTTTGAGATCATCTGAGCTCCGTGAACATCCTGCTCCTGACCCATTTTCCACTCAAGCCTTCATGTTTGTTTGGAGTCTATTTGCAGCCGCTGTGATGATTCCATGTTGCTGCTGAAAATATGAGCGACTTGTTGTGTTGGCGGCTCCGCGTTCATTAGCATATAAAAGGCTTTTTATGTCTTTATTCTCTGATAGCGTTATCTACTCTGAGGTGATTCGCTCTGTCATTTATTCCTCAGTGAAGTGAAGTCAGAGAAGTTTTTGCTTTCCTGGACTTGATTTGTGTTTAATGGACTTACATGATTAATGAATCAATTACTGGACGCCGCCGCTGACAGCTTTTCAAATTAAAACCGAGCAGAGTCGTCGTGGAGTCTGTGCTCAGTGCGCCGAACAATTAACAAACACGGCGAGGCGGTTACACGCCGGGTGGCGCCGGGGTCAGGCTCACGTGGAGATGATGGCGCTCGGAGTTAATCTCGCTCAGAGGGCTTTTAGTCGGGATGACGCTCGGTCAGTGAGGCCTCGCTCGCTCTCTCTCTCTCTCTCTCTCTCTCTCCTCCCTGCAGCCTCTGGATCCTCCAGAGGGACGGCTTGTTGACATCCATTAGGAGGTTTCCCAGCATTCAGCAGGGGCCAGGAAGGAGGACTAATGATGTAATTCCCTCAGAGATGACATTAAAATGTCAAAGTGCTGCAGCTGACATCATCCGTTCAGCTCACATCTTCCAATAATACACGTTTGTCTTCCTGCTCTGTGTAACCGGAGCTCCACGCCCGCCGCGCCGCGGCGCCTCCGGGCTCTGCTGAGGTGTGCAGCCTCATGATGGAGGACAGACTGATATCATCAAAGCGTGTCTTCCCCTGCAGCTATGAACGCCCTGCTCCAGAAAGGAGTGTTTTCAACAAGCGCTCTGCGTCCCTTTCTTCTTCTTCTTCTTCTTTAAGCCTCAGCTCATGTTTGAATTCATCTGCACCACAAAGACCCACAAAGACCCACAAAGACCCACAAAGACCCACAAAGACCCACAAAGACCCACAAAGACCCACAAAGACCCACACACCCTGATTTTATTCCTCCACGTGCAGGAGCGGCCTGCAGATCTCAGTATTAGCTCAGATTTCCACATGCGTGCAGCATCGTCTGCAGGATCTTCTTCTTCACAGTATCTGCTGCTCTACCTGAACACTTCATTCACCTCCAGACTGACTCTGCTGCTCTTCAAATATTGATCCCTCTGGTCTGCCCTCTCGTCGTCTCATCTCAGAGTATCTTAACTCTGCTTTTAATCTCTCTGGAGTGGAGAGGGTCGGCTCCTTCTCTCTCTCTCTCTCTGCTTTGAAGCAGACGGCTGCAGATCTTCATTCAGGCTTGAACTGCAGAATATCTCCAGAAGCATCGGAACAGTGACGCATGTTGTCTTACTTTTGCTGTAGACTGAAAACAAGCCGTCACAGAGCTCAGAGAGGATGAAACTAACGTTATCCAGTCGGTGCAGCGAGGAAGAGCCGTGGAGCAGGTAGACGGACGGAAGCAGCAGCATTTGAGGACAGAAGAGATCCTCCAGCCTGCAGCAAAACGTGACCCCAAAAACCACCGAGGGCTCATCAGCAGGCGAGGAGAGGACGGTCTTAAAGCTGGAGAGACCGTGTGGCCTTTATACTCACACTCCAACTGCAGGGGGCGCTGTGTCCCAAACACACGTCTACCACAGGGCTGAACCAGAGAAGAAGAAGAAGAAGAAGTTTGAAGTTGTTTTACACTCTTTACATTTTTTTCACTAATTTCTCGTCTCTGCTGAACGTGGCCAATTTCACGCCAGGAATTCTTGTTCACACGGTTACCACGGTGATCTCCATGATGTGAATCATATAAACGTCCGTATTTTAGTACTTCGGATGCGAGGAGCTCACGTCGTCAGCGCGTCTCCGTCCAGCAGGTTCAGATTTTCAGATGTGCACGATGCAGAATTTTTCAGCTTGAAAAGGACGGAGTGAGGGGGCGTGGAGCATAAACTAGACTCGCCAAGTCAAACCGCGGACTTAAACCCTTCAGAGTGAGCATCTCTTCAGCTAAAGACAAGACTGAAGGAAATTTCCCCCAAAATAACCTGAAACACCTGAAAGAGGCTGAGGCTGAGTCTCACAGACTCTGTAAACAACAGATCTGCTGCTAAATATCGAGTCAGAGTCTGTTTCACTGCTTTAGAGAAGAACAAGATTCTAAACCTGCTGCAAAATCATCTGGGTTTCAGTTTTCAGGGTGTGTTGTTTTCTTTACGGAGGAGACGTCTGAGGAGAGGAGTACAGCTCCGGTTCATGAGGGTGAAACCACCAAAACACAGAAATCTTAAACCTTCCTGTTAGCTGCTCGTTGATCAAATTACAGCTTCTTGGGTCTGTTTTGTTGTTGTGATCACAGCTGTTAGAAAATTAAAGGATGGAAGGCACAGAAAACGTGAATGTTCGTTAAAGCTGAAGAGAAATGAAAGAGAAAAAAAAGACGTTTTTTTTGGTTTCTTGCACTTAATTCTGTCGACGTTCTTCTGATGTCACTCAGGCCTTAAATCTGCCCCCCCCTCACACACACACACACACACACACACACACACACACACACACACACACACACACACACACACACACACACACACACTGGCCTCTGATGGGTGTTTGGTTGTGTTAAGATGTGACTCTCCATCCTTCACCTCCCGTCCCCACCGCCCCTCGCTCGGGTCGACGAACGCGGTGTTGTTGTTTTCAGAGTAAAAGGCAGAACCTGAAATATATTTCCAGGAGGGAGACGGGACGGCCCTCTGTTCTGCGGCTCGGTGAGTGGGCAGGCTTCAGACGTCAATAATGGATGCTGGAAGGCAGAGCGAGGAGACGTGAACTGGAAGCAAAGGAGGAGGGCTGCGCCTCGCTCAATAATGAATCAATTGATCCCCCTGCAGATGATGGATCGGGTTGCTATGACGACAGATGCAGTGGTACCCGGAGCGTGGCTGAGAGGTTTGTTTCCCAGAGTGCGTTTGAACGTAAGGAGAAGAAACGGCTCTGTCCAATCAGGAGTCAGCTTTTAACTCTTTAACGTCTTTATTTCATCTTCTTTGTGTTGTAATGACGCTGCAGACGGATCTAAATCTGAGCTCTCCTCTCTCCAACACACACGTCGCCCTGCCTTCTATAAAAAAAACAACATGTTTACCGTGTCTGCGTGTGTGTGTGTGTGCATCCTGTTGCCACAGAAACGTAGCTGATGCTGGGTCCAGCTGGGACCACGTTGCCAAGTAACAGCTGAGTTATGAGAGTGGAGGAGAGGAGCGTGGGCGTGAAGAGGAGCCGAGGGGAGGAGGGGGGGAGGTGAAGGGAGCGCCGAGGATACGAGGACGTCTACAAAGCCAGCGAGCAACAAAGACGAAGAAGCACGAGGGGGGGAAATATCTCTGAGGGTGAAAAAAGAAAAAAGAAAGAGTGTTTATTTGGGTTAGAGCTCCAGTTTGAAAAATAAGATGTTTTTTTTTTTTTATCTGCGCCTTCCTGCCAGAGAATATTAATACTGGGGAGCATCACAAAGCGGCGCCGCTCTCTGTGAAAGGAACACAAACAGCATAAGCCGTGCAGAGACGCGAGCGACGCGCTCCATACTGAACAGCAGCAAGCGGCTTTGATGATTCCTCTCATGGAGAGAAAAGTGGAGTAATGAGGGCAGAGCTGAGAGCACAGAGGCCCGACGGCACCGACCCGGCTCTCACACCGAGGGGAGCAGCACCTGGAATGACTCACGAGCAGGCAGACACACGGGGAACACGTCCAGCTCGACCACCAAACATCACCGTCACCTCATCCTGCAGCGAAACAGCTGAATGTCTGAAGCAGAGGGTCACGTTTCAGACGCTGCAGGATTCAAAACACAGAGAGCTGTGGATGCTCAGTGATGTCACAAAATACACCCCCCCCCCCCCCTTTAACCCTTAATCTGCTGTAAACATGTTTTAAAAATGGAGCTCTATGAGGACTGACTCACTGCTGGAAACAGACTCTAGTGGACACTCATGGAACTGCAGCTTTATATCATTTCTAAAGCATAAATAGGATCTGCAGTTTGACAAAATTCTGTTTTTGTTTTTTTTTTTCTTATTTGAGCTTTTTTTTGTTTGTGACATTTAAAAATAAAATAAAAGATGAAAAATTAATCACTCAGAGATAGGGATGAGCGAGTACATCATTATCTGTATCTGTATCTGTTTGCCCATCCATATTATCCGTATCCATATCCGTATGGGCGGGGCCTAAACCGGAAGTGGTTGTGTTTTGCCCGGAAATGGGCGGGGCTTAAACCCAAACTTTATTTTAAGTCTGAAACTGGCTTTTTTTTTTCTTTTAAAGGCTTTTGTGTGATCAGCTATGTATTATGTACAACTGGTAAAATGTGTATGTAGTGGTGTGAAAGACTGTCTCTTTATTTATGATCTGTGTAAATTTAATAGGTGATTTGTGCAAACATTCAGTGGCAAAAAACTAAAAAATATGTCTTGTTTTTCAATTTATTTTCAAAAACACTGAGCTCATTCTGAGCACAGTGTTTCTGTTTCTTTCTCACCAGTCAAACTAAAATCACGCAGCCAGTTAAAAAAAAAAAAAAAAAAACGCGACACCAGGAGTTTACAGCTTTAAGCCTCCAAATGCGTTGCGTGGACGTTGCAAAACAGTTAATCAAGTAACTTTAAATATAAAAAAAGAACTAAAGAGATGCGAGACAACGAAAACCTTAAAAAAACGGTCCTGAATTGAAGCAAGAGGCACTGACCAGCGCGACACGAGCCGTTTTCAGCCCCGTCTTGTCACATGCATCGCGTATGACAGGAAATAAGTTGAAGAAGTAACTTTAAATACCAAACAAACCTCAATAGAGACGAGCAGAAGAAAACTGAGTGAGTAGTACAGAGATTAGAGCAACGTAAACTACAGTCAACTCAAGCAAGCAAGAGAAGCAGTCGCTGTCACTCGCTGCCTGTCTGTGTGTGTGTGAAAGAGGAGAGCAGGCACCTCCTCGCTGCAGCATGTGGGTGCAGGGAGGGGGGTGTGCTGTGTGTGACTGGCCAATCACAGAGCAGGAAGAGTGAAGACAGTAGTTGTTGATACCCAATGAGGATTCTTTTAGTACGGATACGAATAATCCTAAAAAAAACTCGTGTTGTACTCGGACTCGGCAAAAATGCATTATCCGTAACGAGTACTCGTTTGAAACGAATATCCGGCTCATACCTACTCAGAGATTAATGAGATGAGCCACAAGACTCAAAAAATAAAATAATAATTAACAAAATTTATACCAGGCTGTCAACATGTTTCTTTCTGCTGTTGACATGTTAACATTGAGCTCTATGGGGACCGACTCACAGCTGGAAACAGACTCTAGTGGACACTCAGGGAACTGCAGCTTTATATCATTTCTAAAACATAAATACGATCGTCCAGAATCCTGTTTTTTTTTTCTTATTTAAGGAATTTTTTTTGTAACATTTAGGTTGTAAATAGCCGTCAGTATCTCATCTTCACTTACACTGCCCTCCGGTTCTTCTACATCAGCGCCGCTAGTGTTAGCATCTTTGCTAGCGCCGTGCTCCATGCTCCGTGTTCCCGAAGTTGGTTAGTTTCGCTTGTGTCGGCGTTTTTCCCCCTGTCTTTACTAGTTTTCCCAAGGTTTGGCATGACGCATCAGGATTAACGTCTTCCTACACGTTTCAAAAGTATATATGCAAGTTAGACCAGGATATGTTCAGGATTGTAGCAGAGCAGGGTGAAGCGTGGCTTTCTAGCTTGCGGCCATAACCGGAAGTCCTTTTTTTGTAACATTTAAAAATAAAATAAAAGATGAAAAATTCATCACTCAGAGATGAATGAGATGAGCCACAAGACTCAAAAAATAAAATAAAAATAACAAAATTTATACCAGGCTGTTACCGTGTTTCTTTCTGCTGTTGACATGTTAACATTGAGCTCTATGGGGACTGACTCACTTTTGGACTCAGCCTCTAGTGGTGAAGCAGGGTATCGCGGTTTTTGGCAGTTAGCTTTCTGTGAGTTTCTTGCCTGAAGTAAACCTTTTCCTTGTTGACTTTTGATCACGTGAGTCGTTAAAATCTTATTTCTTGTTTTTAATCTTGTTGTTATTTGTGTTATATGTTCATGTTTATTTCCGTATTCGAGGGTTTTATTTAAAGTTTGAATAGAAATTAATTAAGATGTTGTCCCAGGCTGGAAACACGTTAGTTTCTGCTGTAAAGTTTAGAACATGGAGCTCTGTGGGGATCGTGTCACTTTTGGGGGCCTGCCTCTAGTGGCGGCTCAGTGAACTGCAGTCTCTGATCTGAGCTTCATGACGGTTTGTGATGACAGCAGCTGGTCGCTTTCTGCAGGTCACACCCTCAAACCTCCGCCTGTGAGTCTGATGTCTGAAACAGAAAGATGACGAGCTCGTCTTCGCTCCGCGTCCTCTTCTCGCTCGTCTGAATCGTCTCCAGCCGATCTCAAACCTGCCTCCAAATCTCAGCGTGATGCTGCAGAATTCCCGTCACATCACTTGCCGTCGCTGCTCCTGGCTCGAACGCTTTTGTTCTCACTCATTAAGAGCTCGTCTTTGTGTCCTCTCCCGTGTGAGCGCTCTGATTTGTTGTCATGGAAACAGCTCGCCAAGAGCCTTGGTGCCGCGTTCGAGACTAATTGTCATCCTCAGACGAGCTCGCACGCTCTCCGTTTCACACTCGCTGATGGAATCAGAGTGTTTGTTGCTCTGTAATAATGTTCTCATGCTCCACTGCTTCACGACAATCACCCTCTGACACAAAGCCTCTGAAATCCTGCAAAACAGACGAAAAAAAACAACAAACTCCACAGAAACAAAACAGCTATTGAAGCTCCTGGAGCGCTCCCAAGCCGCTCAGTCCAAATGTGCTGGATAAACTCTCAGCCTGGGAATGTGAAATGTGACGGTGGCGGCGGCGGCGGCTCGGCCGACGCTGCTCGGCTGTTCAGGGCTCCTCTGAAGGCTGCGTGAGGTGAGGTGTCAAAGATCGGAACACGTCTCGTCTGCGCTAATTTGTACAGTTCAGGAATCGCATTCAGGGCGAGAGAGGAAAACAAAAACAATGGAGGCGGCGTGGGTCGTCTTTATATAACAGAGCCGCCTGTGGCGATTGTGCAATGCGGTGCAGTTGTCTGGGCTGATGTAAACAGAGCGCTGGAGCCTCTGGAGGCTCAGCCATGTGCCTTGATGCAGCAGTTATGGGCACATGCCCTACTTTCATAAATCAGACCGGAGAAAAAAAAAAAAAGGAAACAGTGTGAGGGGAGAGGAGGGAGGAGGGAGGAGGGGATGCCGAGTGAGCGGGGGGAGGAGGAGGGAGGAGGGGGGGGGGGGAGGCTGCTGAACAAGGCTCATATTGATGTTCCAAACACAGCTGCAGGCGTCAGCTGACTGGCTGGCCTGGAAGCAGCCCTGAGCTCTGCCTCCTGCCTTTATCAGCTTACACTGTGACCTTTCTCTCTCCACTGGAATAGATACCCCCCCCCCTCCACCCCACCCCCGACCCCCCCCACCACCACCACCACGCTCTGTCCACGCCGTCCCACGGCCCCTCCGTCCTCGCTGACATCTGACTGATGCTGGAGCTTTCTGAATCTGCACATCAGCACTTTCGTTTGTCTCTCGGTTGCTTTGGCGACGTGCTGCAGGGTTGCTGGTTTGATTCCCGCGTTTGGACTTATTTAGAAGTTAGCGGCGGTTCGGGGCGAGTTTGAAGCAGCAGCTGTGGTGGTGAGTGCGTCCCTGAGGGGCTGTAATCAGCAGAGGTATCTGTCAATCACAGGTCTGCAGGCCTCATGGGCTTCTTCTCAGAAAGACGCCCCCTCCACACACACACACACACACACACACACACACACACACACCTCCCCTTGATGACGCTCTTCAAGTGTTGCTGGATAGTGTTTCTATGGAAGCTGTCCACCCACACACACACACACACACACAGCGCCTCCCTCACCTCCCCTCCCGTCTGTTCGCAGGAAACACTCATCCTTCTCTGGAGATGTCGCTCGCGGCGGCTCATGCACTCATAAATCCCGAGCTTCTTTCTGGGAAATGAAGGGCTTGAAAGTTACATACATACAGAGAGAGTGTGTGTGTGTGTGTGTGTGTGTGTGTGTGACTCTGAAGAGGCTGGATTGAGTGTCTGCCCCCTGTGGCTCCCTCGGTTGCCGTGAGAGAATCTGAGAGCCTGCGGTGTCCAGGCAGACCTCAGCCGTCCCAGAAACATCACAGGAATCCGAAGGACTCGACGCTGGAGGACAAAGAGGGACGGGAAGGCGAAAGACGGAGAGAATAGAAGCGTTTAGAGGGCCGCCATCGCCGGCTTCAAATGTCAGACAATGGATCACAGCTGCTGCTGCTGGGCTTTGAAGTGCAGCTGTCTGTCATCCGCTGGCTCTGATCCCGTGTGCATGTGGTCACGGGTCGTGTTTGAACAATGAGCCGCTGTGAAAAGTTTAACAGGAAGATTAGTGCGTGCAATATTCCAAAGTGAGAGGGTGGCTCGAGGTCACGGGGAGAGATACACGAGGAGGTGGCGAGCATGTTTCCTGATTTAGAAACACTCAGAGAGACAAAGGTGTGTGTGAGTGTGTGTGTGTGCCAGGGTCATGCCTGGAGAGCGAAGAGGACGTGAAACTCGCTCGTCCTCGTCCTCGTCCTCGTCCTCGTCGTGGAGAAGCTCCTTGGAGAGCATCATTATCGGTGTCATCAGCGGATCATCAGAGAACATCTCTTCCTCGTCTCGGCCGCCGTTTGATCATCCTCCAGACAATGCAGCATCAGGCCCGGCTCGCTCTCTGAAGCACGGCTCAATTACTCAAGGGGAGACTCATCAGCATATCAGAAAGCACGGGCGTGACTCTGCAAATAAAGGAGCACATTACATCCCCCCAACAATATGCTTCAATTATTCCTCCTATGTGAGCAGAGAGAACCCAGTCACACCTTGATTTGCATTCACTTTAACCAATTAGCATTTCAGGCTCCCACAGCTCAGAAGGTCTCTCAACAGCTTCCAATTAACGCTGCAAAGATCCACACAACCTTCGTTTCTTATCAGAGGATGGTGACAGAGAATCACTTCGCCCGTATAATCCAGCTCTTTAAGTCGACGACATAAAAGTTAGACAGACTTTACAAGTTTGTGCCGATGAATATTCACCCGGACGCGACGTAGAAACGACTTCAGTCGAGTTAACTTTACTGAGAGCAGATTTGAGACGACTAATGTTGGTTAAAGTGCTCCTCAAGATTTAAAGTCCACAAAACAAAACAACTCATCGATGTTAAAGAGTAAAGAAGCGTCCCCGTCCCACATCCAAATGTTGAACTGCAAATTAACGTCCAGGTGGGGTCATGGTTAGCGGACCTAATTTGTACATAGTGGGGTCTTGGACTGACATGCGTGATACAGACATGATGTCTGCACGTCCATCAGACGTCTCATGTTCGGAGGGAAAAAGGCCGAAGAGAAAAACAAAAAAAAGAGAAACAACAGGAGCAAGTTTTCTTCATGCACCACCTTCAAAGATGAGAAATAATGAGAGTTGGGGAAAACAATGCCAAAAGCGGCAGTACCCCACATTGCCACTAGAGGCTGGCTCCACAGAGCTCCGTGTATAAATGTCTAAACTTTATTTATTTTATTTATTTATTTATTTATTTAACTAGGACAGTGCACATTAATTAACAATTTCGTCATACACTTCATTGTAAATGTGCCGGAGTTAGCACAATAGCTAATTTTCATCCGTTGTCCTAAGGCAGGTGATCGAACAGAAGAGAAAAAAAGAGAAAGAAAAAAGAGGGAAAAAAAAAAACAAAAAAAACGAAACAAAACAAAACAAAGTAAATTAAGATAACACAACATATACGACATTATACAAACTAAATACTAAATACGATAGGACAAACCCAAGGAACTTCATGTTTGAAGCTTGGTACGAAGAACGTTTCTGCTTTTTTTAAGCATTTTGTTTAAACTGAAATCCTCACAGCAGGCGGACTCAGAGTCCTCGAGCTCATTAAAAACGAAGCTTAAAATACTAAGTGTGGATTTGCTGCAACAAAAGAACCTGACAGAGATGTTTCAGAATCTCAGCGTTCAGTTTTCAGCCTCGTTGGTCTTAGTGTGAGAAATAAGCGTGACGGCTCATTCGAGGGGTAGAAAACACTCAGACGGCGCTCTGACGTTGAACGATCTGCAGACAGACTGCTGCTCCAGTTTGGAAAACCCCTCTGCGTTGATTTCCCACCAGTAAACATTCAAAACCAGTTTATCAATCAATCAATCAATCAATCAGTCTTTATTTATATAGCGCCAATTCATAACAAACGATATCTCAAGACGCTTTCCAAGCGTTAACAGGTCTGGACCTGTAAATTGTAATAGAATTTTATTAACAGAAACCAACATCAAGACAAGATAAGAAGTCTGATCTCATCTTAACCCACCATGAGTACAGACCTTTACAATATTTAACAAGTTACAATGGAGAGGAAAAACCAAGCGGCAAATTTCACTAACGGCACGCACTGTACGGGGGGTGAATTTTTTTCTAATTCGGCAGTTTCCACAATATTAAGCTCGCCAGTTCGTCCAATCAGAGGCACAGCTCAGATCACGTGACTGTGGAGCGTCCTATGGTTGTTACTGTGGAGACTCACAGCACGCCTCATTTCCAATATGGCCGCGCCGGACGTTTGGCTTCAAAAGTCCGTTTCAGGAACAGACGGGTGACGTCACAGAGACTACGTCCATTAATTATACAGACTGTGGGAAAAACTTCCCTTTAACAGGCAGAAACCTCGGACAGAACCAATCTAATGGTTGTTTATTTGTCCCTAGTGGCGGCTTTTGTGTATTGCACCCTCAGTAATAAGCTCACAGGGACGTGATGCTTGATCTCCACCTTGGTCAACAGTTTTATTCAGCTGGAGACAAAACAGACCGAAGACTGAAAACAACATGAAACCAGGTGATGTTTATTTTTACCTGATGAAACATCAAACAAAAGATGTGTTGTTTAATCAATCGATGAATCGCTAACACCCCCAGCCCACGTCAATATCAGACAAATGATCCATCCAAGATGGCCGACAGCTTTTAGACGTCTTGAAACTTTGTCTTTGCACAATTTAACAGAAAAACCGTGATGCTGCTGAGGAACAAGCTTCAGTCACTTCAGTTGACCTGCCCGATTCTCTGACTGCTGCGTACGCAGCCTGACAGCAGCGTCAGCGTCGCGTCGCTCTGAATGTCAGGTAGTTAAAGGTGCCACGCCGCGTGCCTCACCAGCGCCTGCTCCGACTCCTCAAATATTCATGGAGGGAAAACACTCACATGTGGTCTCACTTTACATGTGAGGGGGGGGGGTGAATGATTGTTCTGGCATTTGACGAAACAGGCGATGAAACGGCGCTCGGCTCAGGAAGGAAATGTCAGTCTGCCATGAGGACACGTGGGAGGGGTTAGCGTGGCCTTTAGCCTCCAGTCTGTCGGTTTGGTTTGTCCATTCTGGGCATCCTTAGTCTAAATACGTCGTATAAGCTTGTTTTTTTTCACCTGTTTGCTGTGACGCCTTCTCTAAGCGTCCCTCCATCCAGTCGGCTTCATTCATCCTAAGAATAAATAGGATCTCAGTCCAAACCAGGCTTCATGAATCCTCCTGCGCCGGTGTAGTTTCATGACTCAGCAGAATGTTCCATGAATTCAGATGCAGGACGGTGAGGGGTTCATGGATTTTGGCGTTGCGTGCAGGATTCCTCTGAGGCGTAACGAGCTTCAGCTGGAGCTGAGAGGAGTCTCCCTGAATAATGGATCAGCTCTGATTCAGCCTCTCTGTTTCTCTTCCTCTGCATGCATGAGTAAACGCCTGTGCGTGCCGATCGGCTGCTGCTGCTGCTGCTGCTGCTGCTGCTGCTGCAGTGCGTCGCTGCTGTACATGAAGAATGTGTGAACGCATGAGTGTGTGTGTGTGTGTGTGTGTGTGTGTGTGTGTAGTGCTGACTTTGTGTTCAGTCCACAGTAAATTGATCTGGCTGCTCACTAGACTGGATGGAAACAGGCCCGAGGCGAGAAGTGCACACTCCATCAGCAGATGGGAGAGCCCACTGTGTAGCCATCACAAGGCATTCCTCCTCACTGGGCATGCTCAGTGGGCCACGCCCCACACACACACACACACAGCACTCCCCCCTCTCTCTCTCTCTCTCTCTCTCAGGGCCTGTTTGAACCAGTCAGTTGGAGGTGGCGGCCGTGCTCGCTCATGTTTCTCATCTGACCTTCAAAGCCGGGCGAGGGGACAGTAGGTTGATGGGGGAGGGAGGGGGGAGGGAGGGGGGGGGTGTTTTTCTCATAGCTCTCTGGGTAACAGGGCTGATATGTCACTCATTATTTCCACTCTGTGCTCAGGCTCTGTCACTGAGAGACTGTCGCACGCAGAGCCGACCTGACCGGCCGTCAAACAGAGGAAACCAAATATTTCACCAACTGATCACAAATAAACACGTCTCATTAATCTGAACAGCAAAATACACAAACAGGTGAACTTACTGACCATCATGAGCTGAAACTTTTCCAGGCATCAAACTCAGAAGAGCTGAACATTTAAAAAACAACAATAAAGTTTATCAGTTTGAACAATAAATGTCTCGTGTTCTGTTTTTATTTATGTTTTACACAACCTCCCAGCTTCACTGGGTGCAGGTTGTAGTTTTTGTTTTCAGAGTGTTTACGTGTTCGGTCATTGATTTTAATGGTCCTGGGATCTCGATGTTGTTGAAAACTGAAATAGAATCAAATGAGAGCGTCTTCATGTTGACCAGTAAAGTGTTTTAAATACATATATAATTTATTCCTCCTGGAAGTTTATTCATGGTTTATACTTTCTGCTTCAAACAGTAAAAGTTTTTAAAATGTTTTTTAAAGAGGATTCGTTTCTACATTTGAAATTCGTTCGTCAGCATCAACAGAACATTTTAGAGCAGACCTGACGATCGTTTCTTGAACACATGCCGGTGACTTTTAAATCATATTTGGGCTGGAAAACCTGCCAGTTTGAATTTTTGGTTCAGTTTGGACTTTAAACTTCACATTGAGACACAACAGGCCTTAGATGTGATGGAAAGTTAACCTTTTATTTATCCTGTTTTTTTTTTTTAATTCGGTCCTTAGAAGTGTCGGGGATCGTGCCGGAAAAGCACGAAAAGCTTCTCATCTTTTAGGCGTTGTTTGATTTTTTTTTTCTCTTGCCCAATTAGTTGAAGCGTTACGGTAATGAGGACAGCTCGCATCAATAACTGCCTGTAATTTGAACGTTGGTGCACATCCCAGATATCCCCCATAAAGCTTGTTTTTCTTCCTGAAGGAGCCGTCCGATTTTTTTCTCTTGCCCAATTAGTTGAAACGTTACGGTAATGAGGACACCTGTAATTTGAATGTTGGTGCACATGAATTCCTCCACGGTACCGTAATATCCCAGATATCCCCATAAAGCCTGTTTTTTCTTCCTGAAGGAGCCATCTGATTTTTTTCTCTTGCCCAAATAGTCGAGGAGTTACGGTAATTTAAAGAGCACTTGTGGAAACGGGAGCGCCGGTGCTCCGATGGGTTTTAAAGGGCTGCACCTCCAAAACTGTCAAAAATGTCTGCATCAGTTTGAAGTCAGATGACCTGGAGATGTTTGTAGTGATGTGTGCCTTTTTCTATTCTAACTATTTTTTACTCGTGTGTGTGTGTGTGTGTGTGTGTGTGTGTATTCGCAGGTCGAGCTGTGAGGACTGTCTGGTCCTGATCCGTTGTGGTCTCTGGGACCTGCTGAGAGGGATCCTGCAGCTGCTTCCTGACCTCACGCTGCAGGACTTACGGTAAGAGTGAAAAGCTGAACCCTTCAAACCTCAGAGCTTCAGTTCAGAAGCCTCGTGGACTCGTTTTCACCGCCGTACGTCATCATGTAGGCGCCCGTTGATGCTTCAGGGTTCAGTTTGAGCTGAGTTTGACTCTCAGGTGTGTTTTTGGACTTTGCTCCTGAAGCTGATCTTCCTGTTTCCTGTCTGAGCAGCTTCCAGATAAAAAGTGGATGCTCTGATTACGTGACAGTCCTGCTGTCAGGAACACCTCATCACCATTATCTGTGCACAGCGCCTGCTGACGGAGCAGCGCTCTGAATTCCTCCCTGAGTCACGTGAGCAGCTACAAACAGAGCGAGCTTTCTCTCCTCTGAATCCCTCGGGCTTTTACACGTTCTCTCTTTGTCCTGTCACCACATTCAGCTCGCTCCCCTCTCTCTCTCCCTCTTTCTCTCTCGCCGGCTCGCGAGGCCGGCTTCCTGTTTGTGTCAGGCCAGCATCAAGCCAATCAGCTGTGAAGGCTGTGATCCTCCTCGTAGCTATTTACTACCCTGCGGTCTGTTTAAAAAAAGACTGAAAGCGAGCTAAGCACGGCGCAGGCAGGCTGCTGAGTAAGCAGACACGCAAAGCTCCAATCAGAGTCCACAACTGACCCACATACGTCCCCGGCCTCCCGCTTATGAAAGAGAGCGCATCTGTTTGTGTATTTTTACTTCCTCGCCCCGAGAAGGAGTCGGTTGTTGGCTTATCGTGTTTCACGCGCTCAGCAGGATCTGCACGCTGACATTTTTCTGAGCAGGAATGTGCTGCTTTGCAAGTTTGGGAGATAACAAAGCAGCGTGAGGTGGCTGTGTGTAAACTTTGGATGAGGTCACGGTGCGCCAACGCAGCACGCCGTGACACGAGAGGGGATTTTGTGGTGGATTCTCCCTCCGTGGTGTCAAACCTCGTGTTGTTCGCTCACATCGCAGGTTTTTAAACTTTAATTCTGGTCGACGTGAAGAGAATATAATCAGGGCATTCGAGTTCATGAGAGCTAACGCCTGACATTCAGCGTTCACTCCCCTCAATGAAAGCTGCGAGTCAGACAGTCTGAGAGCTCGGCCTGGAATTAGATCCAGGAAGTCATGAGATTTCCAGGTGGCTCGGCTTTCCTCGAACTGTTAAGCAGGGATTTTTCAAACCGTTGCCAACGTGAGTTAAACTGAAAGGAATTACAGCCATACGTTTACAGCGCGACAGAGCTCACGTAACAAAAAGAGGCTCACAAACTCCTGGAGGAGGAAGAAACAGGAAGAGAGAGAGAGAGAGAGAGAGGTTCTGCAGAGCGGGAGGAAGACTCTCCCCGGCGCAATCATCTGATACACAGAAATGCATGAATAATGAATGTGTGGTGAACTCCTGCTGAACCTTCTGCACCAGCACCGAGCCAGAGATCAGCACATGACGTCCAACACACACACACACACACACGCACGCACACGCACGCAGACACACACATGCACCCAGTGACCTCTGCAAAGCTCCAACACAGGAGGTAATCTGCTGCAGAGGATTGTGTCTGCTGCGTGAATCATTACGCTGAGCTGCACCTGGCTGCTGAGGACGCTCACTTTGATAAACCTGTCGACTGTTGGGAGGAAGAGGAGGAGGAGGAGGAGGAGGAGGAGGAGGAGGAAGAGGAGGAGGAGGCCAGCCAAAGTGGAAAGATAAATACAACCAACCGGTGGAGCGGTTGAAGCTCCCGCCCTTTTGGCAGCTGAAGTGTATTTGTGTGTGTGTGTGTGAGTCAATGTTTAACCCTTGTGTCAACACGGTGCATGTGTCACAACAGCATTCCTGTGAGGCGTTTGTCTTGTGACAGAGCGGTTTCATAATGGCAGCGCTGCTCTCATGCATTGTTCGGCAGCAGGAGGAAGAAGAAGAGGAGTCCTGGTGTGTTTGGTGACTCTCAGGGTTTCGTGTCCCTGCACGTCATGTCATAATGAACCCGGCTAACCAGTCCAGAGAGCAAACACAGCGCCCTGTTTACCCAGAGTAATCCTCCCTCCTCTCTGTAAATGGTTAACTTGGCAGGCGTCATGTGAGAGCTGGAGAGCGCTTCTTTTTTTTTTTCTGTTGGCAGTTACACCGGGAGGTGAACTTTGCTCGCTTTGTTGTCAGGCAACCGCATTTCTGATCCAAGTTCTTTTTGTTCTTTTTTTTTAACCGTGTGAGGAGAGAAACGCAGAGACGTCATACAGGAAGTGGAGGTGAAGAAAGGATCGACGTTTTTACTGTACTCAGAGAGTTTTAAAGGAGCTGCAGCTCACACGTTCATAACCGCTTGTTTATGAGTAGTTTTATTTTTGCTGTCTGAACATAAAAGCAGTTTTCAACCTGAGTGGAGGGCTGGAAACACTGATCTGTCTGTTCAACATGGAAATCATAAGATTTGTCAAGAAACAGACCAAAGAGAGGAAAACCTGAGGTGTCCAGTTAGTGCTTTTAGTTCCAGGAACCTCTCTGCAAGGAGCTAAATAGTTCCTGTGGCCCGTCATTGTTTGTTTCCTCTGAGGCTTGAAGGCTCAGGACGTAAGAGGAGCAATAACAGTAACTACACTACACCTGCAGACCAGTAGAGGGCAGTAAGAAAGACAGGCCGCCATCATTTAGTCCAAGCTATAGTTAGCCTGTTAGCTCGTTGAGTAGTTATTAAACTAAATCAGTCACAGCTGGTCAGTCACCAATCAAAAACGATCATTTGTGCAGGCCCCACCCCCAAAGTTCTGTGATCTTTAGAAAAAAAGTACCCAGGAACTAAACGGGCAGAGTTCCTGGAGAGTTCCTCTGCTGTTAAAAAGCACCTTTTGCAACATGCATGACAGTGACGCATCCAGCATGTAAACATTTCATGATTTCAGCCTCTGATTACGAGCTTAGCTTCAGTTAGCTTAGCACACAAACAGCTGCTAGAAGTCCCTCAGAGGAACTTTACTCAGAGGACAAAGTTTTGCTGCAGGAAGGGAAGAATCGGTTCGTTTCTGTAACGTGGGTAAAGAATGTGCTCCACCTCTGCTGATAAGTGGTTGGTGTGAAAATAAAAGTGTGTGACGGAGGAAGGAGGAGTGTGTTTCGTCCTTCAGGCTAACCCTGGGTGTTGCCAGACTTGTCAGTCAGTGTGAAACCATTTCCTCTTCAAGGCTGTCTGGCTCCTCCCTCCCATTGTGTGGCAGCGTGGTGGAGGTGAACTTTATCCCTCTTTGTTGAGAGAGAGCTCTCACCATGATCTGCATGAAACAAGGTCGAGTCAAACATCTGTGGACCTGCTGAACTGTGTGTGTGTGTGTGTGTGTGTGTGTGGGGGGGGGGGGGTTAATCACCATCCTTCATGTGTGAAAACAGTTTGTAACCTGCCCAAACCTGTGTGTGTAAAACTCCATTAGCATCACACTCTGAGAACACACACCACTCCCAGCTCTTTGTGCCCTTTGGTCAGGCATGTTTTCTGCAAACACATGGTGTAAGACGCCTCCTATCAGCCTATCAGCAGCCGGCTCGTAGTCGTTACAAATTTGCACAACACAAACACACGGCTTGGTATCACCTCCGGCTTATCCAGCTCCTTCAAGGGCGCTGAACTTTCCCACAACGCCGCCTCGCCGCGTCCTCGCCGCGTCCTCGCCGCGTCCTCGCCGCGTCCTCGCCGCGTCCTCTCCGTCCTCTGGGACTTGGCTGCGTGTCCTGTGTGCTTCTCACTGAAGCTCTGCTGCTGAGCTGTTGTGGTGGTTATGACTAAACTCCCCTCAGTCAGGCTTCATGACTGAGTGCATGACAACATCAGCCGCTGGGTTTGTTGCTAAACCAGTTCGTCAGAAGCTGCAGAAGTTCCAGTTGAGGTAATGTTGGTTCTAAATGAGCGAGTCATCATCACCATCAGGCTGTTTAAACACAGCTCGACGAAAACACACGAAAAGCACGAGGAGGAGGAATCACTGAAGAGACCAGAAACATGCAGCCGGGACAGTTCCACACGTAGACACGTCCTCTGACTAAAATCTAGAATGATTTATTTTATTTTATTTTAATTTTATTTTAATTTTTAATTTTGTTTTATTTCATTTTACTTTATTTTATTTTAATTTTTTTATTTTGTTTTGTTTTGTTTTAATTTAATTTAATTTAATTTTTATTTTATTTTACTGTATTTTATTTTATTTTACTTTATTTTATTTTATTTTACTTTACTTTATTTTATTTTACTTTATTTTATTTTACTTTATTTTATTTTATTTCATTTATAATTTTATAATTTTTATTTTATTTTAATTTTTTATTTTGTTTATTTTATTATTTTATTTTTTATTTTATTTTACTTTATTTTATTATTTTATTTTATTGTGTTTATTTTGTTTTATTTTATTTTATTTTATTTTATAATTTTTTATTTTATTTTATTATTTTATTTTGTTTTATTTTAATTTAATTTAATTTAATTTAATTTAATTTTTTTTTATTTAATTTATTTTATTTTAATTTATTTTATTATTTTATTTTATTTTATTTTATAATTTTCATTTTATTTTATTTTGTTTTATTTTAATTAATTTAATTTAATTTAATTTAATTTAATTTAATTTAATTATTTTATTTTAATTTTTTAATCTAATTTTGTTTTATTTAATTTAATTTTGTTTTGTTTCGTCTTAAACTTGCTTTATTTTTCCTGTCCTGTGTTAAACCTCTATCTGCCCTCAACCCAGTAAGATTGAACTAATCTGTCTCAAATCAGATCTGAAAGACGATGAAACACAAACAACAGCTTAAAGATTCAACCCTTAAAAGTGACGTTTAAAGAATAAAATCCAAAAACGTTTCCAGGGAGGAGAAAAGATACTGAAAGATACCAAAAAACACAGACTGGGATCTTTTTTTTCCTTCTTAATCAACTTTAGTTTAATTTTATTGCTTCTGTCACAAAATCAAAGTCTGATGAGCTGAAATCTAAAGTTTGTTTTTATGTTTGTTTTTATGTTTTCTTTTCATTTTCAGTTCCTCTAAAGCCAATGTGTTTAAACCAAATCTTTAAATGAAAGAATATGAAGAGACAACAGCTCATGGAATCGACCCTTAAAGAGTCGTTTAAAGAATAAAATCTGACGGACGTCTGTCCTCAGCTTCCACCGAAAAGCCTTTAAATTTAGAGATCATCGCCGTCATTACGAGGCGCTCAGGGTGGATTTATCTCAAGTCATAAACACGAGGTTATGACTTTTCTTACAGCCAGCCGTCCTTCTCAGAGCGATAATGTCGTGTTTGACATTCTAACAATAAACTCTGGGATGAAGGTGAGACGTGAGGAACGTGAGAGGACACGGAGCAGAAGGGAAACAGAAGTCCTGCTTTGAACAAACTTTACATTATTTTTCATTTCCGTAAAGTCGAAACATCCTGATACAAGTTTCTGAATGTTGTTCACGGCCTGTGGGACTTTCGTTCACAGAGAGCGACGTCTCTCTCTCTCTGACAGACGCTCTGAAGGTGAAGCAGTGTTTGTAGTAAAGTGTGATCATCCGCTGACTTCACGTGAATTCACACACACTCGGCTGTTCTCCACAGCTCATCTCCAGTTTCTATTCCGGCCCCTCGTGGCGAGCTGCGTCTGAGATCAGCCTTTGAAGAGGGCGGCGAGGTATGGAGCGCCCAGGTGCCCAGACCGCGTGGTTGGCTGTGGGCTTCATCACACAGACAGGAGCGCGGCGCTCACCTCTGTACCTCCATCTCTCACCACCACGGGAGGCTGAACGTGACGACCCGTGCTCCGCAGCTGCTCCAGGGTCCGGCCTGCTAAACGGCGGGCGGATAACGAATGCCACACCGTCGTGACAACTTGCACTTTTATGGAGAGGGGGAGGAAGGACGTCTCTGGCACGGATGCTGGCAGCGCATGATGAAACATCCTCCATAAAGCAGACAATCACAGAGAGGGCAGTAAAGCACGCGAGGAATCCGTGGCAGGAGCCTCTGCTTATTTATGGACGCTACCAAAGAAGGTCCGTTTCCAGGGAGCTGGGTTTAGAGCTTCGTTTGTGGGAAAACAGAAGAAATATCACTTTCCCAAAATGTGACCACAACATCTGTAAACCATGAGTTAACGGGTGCAGTCATCCATCCAGTCATCTCCACTTTTCCAATCCGAAGGAGCCAAACGTATGAGGTTACACGTCTGTTTGTGTTACGCAACCAAACCAGTGAAGGCTCCATGCTGCTGGGACAGGACAGAGAGGCATCCATGACATCTGACGGCGTCCGTCCCACCCACGAGGTTTTTAGCTTAACGCCACAAAATCTGAGGGTTTAAAGCAAAAACAGTTTGAAGGTTTTGAAAAGTCTGCGAAGTGAATCCTGGAGTTACTCTGTTCACGTGTTTGTGGAGAGTCTAAGGCAGGGGTCGGCAACCCAAAATGTTCAAAGAGCCATATTGGCCCAAAAAAACAAAAACCAAACCTGTCTGGAGCCGCAAAAAAATTAAAAGCCTTATATAAGCCTAATATGAAGGCAACATAGGCTGTCAGTATATTAGCTATATAAGCCTATTATTAAAATGACTAAGTAGGCTACAAATAAAAAATGAGCATTCATGATTAAATGTTTATTTTCCCGGCAACACATCCTGGAGAGAATGACACACCGCGTGACTACTCTGCTGTACAATATTTGGTGCTTCAAGTTTAACTTCCATTACAATATTAATGTTTTATGTTTTGTTGCATTGATTAAATTATAGAAATACAAGTGTGGCGCCCTGAGGTATCATTGGGTTGAGCACCGCGGAATAGCAGAATAGCATCGGTGAATGGTTTCCCACGCTTTATTATCTCCCGGGCTGCAACAAAACTTGCAGCAGTAGTAGAGTTTGGAGATGCAATCCACTTCTTGAAACTATTTTTACGGTCCTCTAATTTTACTGCAATTGCACTTTTTCTCTCAGTCCCAACTGGGTGCTCGGCTGCAAATATAGCATGTTTTACCTGGAAATGTCGTTCCAAATTGCCCTTCTTGTTATTTGACAACTTCTCATTGCAAATCAAACATGCAGGCAGTCCTTCAGCACTGGCAATGAAAGCAAACGATTCTGTCCATTCTTCTTTTAATCTTCTGTTCTCAACAGCAGTCGTTCTCTTTTTCCCTTCTCATTGCCCGTGACACACCCTCGTTTGTTTACAACAGCCACCTGTACTGTGTGTCGCAGGCTATGACGCAATTCTGCTATTTGGCGCAATTCTGAAATTCAGTATTTATTGCATTAATTTTTACAGCATAAGGATATTTGTGTCAGCCCCCCCCTAAAGAAACCATATTAAAACAACAACAACAACAAAATATAATTTTTTTTCCATTTTCACACATTTTTGAAAAAGCTCCAGGGAGCCACAAGGGGAGTGCTAAAGAGCCGCATGCGGCTCCGGAGCCGCGGGTTGCCGACCCCTGGTCTAAGGGGACGTTTACACGACAGGTTTTAGGATGAAACAGAAGTACGGATGTGTTTCGGCCTCTCGTTTACACGAAAACAGCGTTTCAGCCGACCTGAAACAACTTTTCTCAAGGACAGAGTTCCATCTTTGACCTCAGAGCTCGAGAACTCCTGCTGCTGCCCTCCACACAGACTGTTTATCATGCTGACACCTGATTGGTTGATTCTACTGAGCCTGTAAACAGAAACCAGAACGTTTCTCAAATATTACAGTTTATGTCACATGTGTAAACTTCAGCCTGGCTTCGTTCTGTGATATTAGGGATGAGCCGGATATTCGTTTCAAACGAGTATTCGTTATGGATAATGCATTTTTGCCGAATCCGAATACAACACAAGTTTTTTTTAGGATTATTCGTATCCGTGCTAAAAGAATCCTCATTGGGTATCAACAACTACTGTCTTCACTCTTCCTGCTCTGTGATTGGCCAGTCACACACAGCACACCCCCCTCCCTGCACCCACATGCTGCAGCGAGGAGGTGCCTGCTCTCCTCTTTCACACACACACAGACAGGCAGCGAGTGACAGCGACTGCTTCTCTTGCTTGCTTGAGTTGACTGTAGTTTACGTTGCTCTAATCTCTGTACTACTCACTCAGTTTTCTTCTGCTCGTCTCTATTGAGGTTTGTTTGGTATTTAAAGTTACTTCTTCAACTTATTTCCTGTCATACGCGATGCATGTGACAAGACGGGGCTGAAAACGGCTCGTGTCGCGCTGGTCAGTGCCTCTTGCTTCAATTCAGGACCGTTTTTTTAAGGTTTTCGTTGTCTCGCATCTCTTTAGTTCTTTTTTTATATTTAAAGTTACTTGATTAACTGTTTTGCAACGTACACGCAACGCATTTGAAGGCTTAAAGCTGTAAACTCCTGGTGTCACGTTTTTTTTTTTTTGTTTTTTTTTAACTGGCTGCGTGATTTTAGTTTGTCTGGTGAGAAAGAAACAGAAACACTGTGCTCAGAATGAGCTCAGTGTTTCTGAAAATAAAGTGAAAAACAAGACATATTTTTGATTTTTTTGCCACTGAATGTTTGCACAAATCACCTATTAAATTTACACAGATCATAAATAAAGAGACAGTCTTTCACACCACTACATACACATTTTACCAGTTGTACATAATACATAGCTGATCACACAAAAGCCTTTAAAAGAAAAAAAAAAGACAGTTTCAGACTTAAAATAAAGTTCGGGTTTAAGCCCCGCCCATTTCCGGGCAAAACACAACCACTTCCGGTTTAGGCCCCGCCTAAAGTACGGATATGGATACGGATAATATGGATGGGTAAACAGATACAGATACAGATACAGATAATGGTGTACTCGCTCATTCCATGTGATATGAAGCTAAAAAAAAGAAACTGAATTTCTTCTGATATTCTTCTAATTCACGTCTCCTGAACTGATTTTAAACCGCTGATTATTTTCTCAGTCTGATCTTAATTTTCTGAGAATTTTCCGTCTTTGATCTCGGAATCATAAATCACCTGACACACACACAGACACACACACACACACTAAACCAGCTGATTGGTAAGGTTTGAATATTCTTCAGCGCAATGAAAATCTGTGAAAAGACGTTAAAATTTAGGAGGAGTCTTGAGCGTGGAGTCATCGGATGGTCTCGTAGACGAGTTAAAGTTTATTATAACTTCATGTCTTGCTCTCTCTTCCTGGTTCCTCTCTCTCTCTCTCTCTCTCTCTCTCTCTCTCTCTCTCTGTCGGGTTGTTTTTTATTCCATACATCACAGGACTGACTCTGCGCACCCGTTTGCTTTCAAGGCAAACGTTACTGGAAAAGGAGCTGCTTTGATCTGCTTCCAGCAGAAACCTCGTCTAAATAAAACGCTTATAAATATTCATGTTCACACACGTTTCTGTGTGGAACTCATCAGAGGGTTTCATCCCTACGATGGGCTGAATTAATGCACGCAAAAGGCGTAAATACAAGTAGCAGGAGCAGAGACGCAGCTGCACTTGACTGTGTAACATGCGTGTGCTGTTTCAGCTGCTGTGCCGGGACGTCAGAGTCCGTTTTTCTAGCAAGGCAGCTCCAAAATAGACTCTGGTGATAAATAAGCCTGCTTTGGGAAAGTTTTATTTTGGCTCGGAGGAGGAGGAGGAGGAGGAGGTTACGTAAGGCACGAAACACTCCTTCCTTTCTTTTTGGCTCAAGGAGAAGATCAAGACTCGTAACTTTTTTTGTCGGGGAAAGATGCTTCTGAAAGCAAAGACGCCACGTTTGTTCCTGCACGCTCAGAGAAGCTGTCGTCAGTGTTTTGCACCAGGAAACAAGGCGTACGGAAACTGGTTTCTGTGCACACTGCTGTCCTTCAGGGGGTTGTGTGTGTGTTTAACAGTGTGTGTGTTTAAGAGTGTGTGTGTGTGCGCTGAGAGGGAATGCAGCAGAATGACATTTCGAACATTTCGTCTGAGTCGGTCACAGAGCAGGAATTACTGCACAGTTCAGTTCAGCAGCTAAACATAACAACAGTGAGTCAGGCGTGAAGCTGCCTTGTAAGGGCACTGAGTCAGACGCCGTTTATACACGCAGGTGAAGTTACTCATTCTAACAGCAGCTCATGAATCGCACCGCACAACCCCCCCCCTCCCCCCGATGCTAAAAAAGGGCATGTGTTTAATGCGCTCTGAGCTCGCTGCGGGGAAAGTTTGTTTACATCAGCGCTCGAAAATATTCGGGGGGTTTTCCAGTCGGACAGGAAATGATGTCGTCTGCTCTTCATGCATGTACGCTTACTTAGCATAGCATTACAAGGAGCACAGCTCGAGGTTTTCTGTTCCTGCTTTCACAGCGGCTGCTGCAGCCTCCTGAAAGTACCTTCTGTTTTTTTAAATGGCGTGTGCATTTACATGCAGGCTGCAGGAGACGTTCGGTCGGTGCAGCCTGAGAAATTCAGTCGATGCAAAAAAAACCATGAAACTGACTCTGAGTCCAGCAGCAGTTCAGTTCCTGCAGACAGACTGAACAGTAACGTGTTGTTTACAGCTGATAGTCCTGCTGCTGCATGTTGCAGCTCCAGTGCATGCTTTGCACTTATATCATATATGATGTTTCACATTGCATTCTCCCCCCAACATGCCCGACAGATTAGGAGGATATGTTACCGTCCTGCATTCTTTAAACTCTTACACATGTGGCACATCTGGGTCCAAGCCTGACTCATTACTCACTTTTTATGTTCCCTTCTCTGCAGCCATGGCAACTGCAGCATGTTTGGCAGAAAGCTTTTGAAGGCAGTGGAAAAAGAGAGAGAGAGAGAGAGCCTAGGGAGAGCAGGCGAGCGAGCGAGTGAGGGAGGGAGCTCTCAGTAGTTGGCCTACATCCAGTGTAATCATGCCATGGAGCCGAAATGAGGCCTTTGGCAGCACACCAGGTTTCTGAGAACAAAGATGTGAGCTTCTAATGTTGGCGGTGGGGCCTGCTTGGCATCCTTTGCCATTTCCCAGCAGCCCTTGCCTTGGCCGACAGCCAGCACCCCCTCCCCTTCCCCCCCTTTTCACCCTCCGCCTCACCCCCCCCCTCACTGGAACTGCAAAGAGGATCAGAATAAAGAGCGAGGCTTGTTTTTCACTCGCCTCTTGCTCTGGCCCAATGACATCACCTCTGCAGCCTCCAGCCCCCAGATTCCAGCCGCCCAGCACATTTTTCCCTCTCGCCGCCGCCGACCCTCCATTTTATTTGAATTCCACCATTTTAAACCTTTAATCAAAGCCTTCTGATATCTCTCTCTCTCTCTCTCTCTCTCTCTCTGGTCAGGAGTGAACCCATTCAGAAAATCAAACGTTTCATTTGCAGAGCTCCCCAAAATTTTTTATCAGCGCTTTAATCGCCGCTGTGCAAATCTGCGGCTAAAAATAGAAACGTAAACAGGATATATATATATACGGTGGTTGGGGTGCTGTGATAATCTCCATGGCTACCTCTCCCTGTTACAAAGCTGCTCAGCCAGCTCTGCCTTTCTGTGCAGAGACGCTTGATAAAGGATTTGTATGCATTATGTCCTGCAGGATACACACACACGCACGCAGAGAGGCGTGTGCGGTGATTTGTCCTCACGTAGTCCTGTTTCAACCCTACTTTTATGTCCCTGCGACGCGTTACAGTTTAGCAGGGGTTATATAACCTGAACGCTGCTCTCATGGAGGAGAGAAAACATCCACCGCCGTGCTCTGCTTCTCCACAAAAAAAACTTCTGAGAGACTCCGTAATGAGTCCAAGCATGAATAAAAGATGGCCGATATAAAATTTAACAGGCTCAGAAAGCGGCGGAGGGAAAAATAACGTCATCTCGTCAGTGCTGTCACACGCTGGGTATTCCCCTGGCCGTCACCTTCCTCTCGCTCTTTATTTAGCTGCTACATGTCTCAATTCACCCAGAAGGAGTTCCGAACAGCGTCGGCTCCAACAAGACGGCCGTCAGCTGGGCCACACTGTGCTGGTTTCACTGTATACATGCTTCACATCCTCAATCAGAGCCATCTGTGCTCGTCTGGCTTCCTTTGTCGGCTCCGCTCGGCTCAGCTCAGCTCTGCAGCTTTACTTTAATCACGGACCCTCCTGTTACAGAACGGAGCAGGGTTATCTGGTGTTTAATTGAACTCAGCTCGCCTCTTGCATAACAGTTTGCAGTTATTTGCTTGCACAAACGTCGACTGAGTGCAAACTGAGGGATCAAAGCATTAGGCAACACTTTCCCACCGATCTAAAGGAAAGAATTTGTTTATTTTGTCCCTCACAAGACTCGTTTCCTAACTGTGTCATAAAGCCTAACAACACTTCCTGCTGTTGTTCGCTCCACGAGGACTCACCCTGCTTTCAGCTGATCCGAGGACGGACGCAGATCAGAGCTGGGAGGTTGTTCCTCTGACTCTGGAAGCTTAACGTTGTTCTCTGGAAACAAAAACTGATGCGTTCAGTTAAAATCTGTGTCGTATTTTGCTGATCAGGAAGGAGGCAAAACAAGCTGGTTTCCAATACTAGTTCCAGGCACCCAAAAAATACCGTACTGCATCAAACCAGTGTTCAATTCAGTCTCCCATCTCACATCTATTGTTAACCCACACTTTTCTCCAGAGCTGCTTTCACACATGAGCTACACTCCTGGAAAATTCCTGAAATTTTTCAGGTGGCGCTACATGTGTCATCACAACAGGTTTTTACCCTGACTTCACCTTCACTTTTTCTCTAAAGGAAAAGTCTGTACACCAAGAAATATTCAGGGAAGCCAAAACTGTTGCCAGAGCTCCTGACAACTTACCATATTTTTTTCCTGTTTGGCTGCATATGTAAAAAAAAAAAAAAAAACAACCAATTTTTCTTCCCTGAATTTTCCAGGACTTTATCCTGCCAATCTCCAAGTATTATCTTACAAGAAGTATGTTTTTTCTGTTTGCCAGTAAATTCATATTCTCTTGAAAAATAAAAATCCTGAAAATTCCTGAATTTTTCCACTCTGGCTCCATATGTAAGAAAAATAGACTAATTTTCCCCCCGAAATTGCAGGAACTCCATTTATCACAAGAGGCTGGAGTGAGACCATGAGTCGTCAGAAACTGTTGTCACGCAGTACACACATGCACAAAATTCCTGAATACTTGTCCAGATATAGTCAGGATGGGGTGCATGTGTGAACACAAATAGCCTTCTTAGTACCTGATTTTATTTAGACTTTTTCCTGCTGGCGTATCAGAAAGCTGCAGAAAGAATTGTCACGCATTACTTTCAGACATGCAAAAAAATTCCTGACAACTTGTCCAGAAAATTTCAGGATACAATGCACACTGATTTTAACCTGATTGTTTTGAATTTTTCCTTTCTTACCCCGTCAATGCGCCTTCTCATATGCACCAAACTCGCGAGTATTTAACCAAAGATTTTGAACATGAACAGAATTGTTTCACCCTGATTTTTTTTGTGACTTTTTCCTTCCGGTTCATTTTTTTCTCCTCATGAATTCAAGTTAAGAGGATGTGAGAACACAGCATTTGATTTTCAGGTAAATTCACTGCAAGCTAGTTGGAAGATTTGCTGACATTTGTATCATAAACTTATTTATCCAAACTGACGTAGCACTGACGTAGTACTGACGTAGCACTGACGTAGCACTGACGTGACGGTAAAAACTGTTTCCATAACTGACTGCACACATAGCATGGTGACTGTGGCAGCATGTCTTGCCCTCAGAGACCCTCTCTCTGCTTCTATGCTTATCTTAAAATTTCCTCCTGTGAGGGACGTGTGTGAACGGGCATCTTTGGGCAATTTCAGTGGCAGATTTTACTCAAAGTTTTCTTGAAATCTTGTGAAATTGGTTCAGTTTTTTTCCGGTTCAACTTTCTTTTCGTGTCTCTGAGACCACATGACTGAGTGTGATGTGTGAACGACAGGCAGCGGTGTGGCGGTGGAGCTCTTTACAGTGAGGGCAGTAAACGTGTGACGTCTCTTCATGTTCTGAAGGGATTATTATGTTGTTGCATTACTGGGCGTGCTCACTCTTAAGTTGGCAGCTGAACAGAAACCATCCTGTCGGATCACATGGCAGCTGCACGGCAATTATCCCAGCTCGGTGGTGACAGATCAGCAACGCAACTGCCTCACTTTGTTTATGGAAACTCTTTGAAGGAAGGCCTCATGCCACAGTGCGTGATCGCGGCAGCCGGCAGGGAGCCAAACGGCCTTCACGTCCCACCGATGGGTGAGGCGGATGAGGGTACGTGACTAAACATCTCGCTTCCTCTTTCCAACGTCACACGGACTTGCACAAACATATCCTGCTTTGTGTCTGCAGGTTACAGACGCATTGCCTCACCCACAGCCCGGGGCTAAGCTGCAACGAGCTGGAATGAGCCCAGATGAGAGGGAGGAATCTGAACTACTGGGACACGCCTCCGCTCCAAACCTACACTTTTACTTTAGGGGATTTCTGCTGCATGACCTGTTTCTCCTGGCTTTTTTTTTTTTTCCTCCCATCATGTTAAACACTCAGCGTCTCGGCGTGGAGTCATTAATCTTGTTCCCTGGCTCAGAATAACACTTCCTTTTTTCTTCTGACCTGTTTACCTTATTTAAAACAGGCATGCAAACACACCTGGTTTCCTCACAGTGACTGAACTGCAGCAGAATAAAACCAGGGCAGGGTTTAGCTCCTGTCTCTGACCTTCGATCCATTCAGGTTTACAGCACACTGGCTGGAAATCCCCTCCTCATGACAGCTTCCTGGTTACAGCAGGCTGATGGAGGCGCTGTGTGTGTGTGTGAGCTTTCTTTAACACAGGGCAGGGAGATATCACTAAAACAAAGGGCAGTGCTTTCTGTATTTTGTGCTTTAATCTTATTATTTTGTTTTACTTCACCATGAAAGGAACTGAAATGTTGTTTGATTCTCTTTCCTGTGAGTGTTCTGTGTGTAGCGCCTCGTGCACAGGCCTGTATCTGTCTGACAAAAACACGTCACGTAGCTGCAAAACATTTCCAGATTTTATATAACATTATAAAAATAGCATTAGGATTACAGTAGCCTAGTTTTTCCTCCAGGGTCAGCCCACCTCATTCATTGCACAGCAGTAGTAGTAGCAGCAGCTCATGGCGTCGCGGCGCTGTGCATTGAGAAAAACAAGCTGCAGCGAGCAGCCTGGATTGAGGACAAAGCAGCAGCAGTCCGCTGGAGGAGCTGGAGGAGCTGGAGGAGCTGGAGACTCTTATTCTGATAAAAAATCCTCTTTGCGCTTCCTCCCCTCACCCTCAGAAAAAAAAAACAAACAACATTTCAGGGGGTTAAAAGCTGATTCTCGCTGGTATCGATGCGCGCTGAGTCCTATTTTCTGCAGAATTGAGAGGAGGAATAATAAAAACAGAAGCGCTGCGCTGTGCCGTTCCGTCGGAGGCAGATCTGGGCGCAGTTTTGGCGAAGGATCAAGTGATTAAATTAAAATAAAAAAAAAAAATAAAAAAAAAATCAGTGAGTGACAGAGGCTGCAGTAAACCGAGGAGGAGGAGGAGGAGGAGGAGGAAGGGGGGGTCTGTCGAAGAAATCAAGTCAATAGAAACTGAAGTGGAAGCAGGCGTTTAGAGCTCCGTGGTGACGTCACTGCTCCACATTGAGCCAGTAGTAGAGAGTCAGTGGAGATAGATAGAGGAGCGCCGTAGTAAAGTACGCACCGACATGAACTTCTCCCTCTGAAACTTCACCGTTCCTGCTTCAAAAGTCGGGACAACAGACGCCTGTGTTTTTCCTCCACCCAGGGAACTTGTTCTTTGTCGTCTTTTGAAGGAAACCCGGACGGAAGCAGGAGAAAGAAGACGCATTTTGGGGGTTTATTTTTGGGCGAGCGAAATGTCGTCCGCGGCGGTCGCTGCTTCTTCCAGGAGGCAGTCGTGTTATTTATGCGACCTGCCCCGCATGCCGTGGGCTATGATCTGGGATTTTACCGAGCCCGTGTGCAGGGGATGTGTCAACTACGAAGGAGCGGACCGCATCGAGTTCGTCATCGAGACGGCCCGGCAGCTGAAGAGGGCGCACGGCTTCCAGGAGGGCAGGTCTCCCGGGCCGGGGAAGGCGCAGCTCTCCGGGAAGGAGATCCAGGCGATCAACCACGCTGCGGCGGGAGACCCGGGCTCCCGGCCGCCGCAGCCGCTGGACCGCTACCCGCTGTCTTCAGACCGCCCGCCCAGGCTGGGGCCAGAGTATCCGTCTGGCAGGCAGGCGAACGGCATCCCCGTCCCCAATGGATTTCCTAAACCCGACGAGCCTCCGGAGCTGAACCGCCAGAGCCCGAACCCGCGCAGGAATAGCACGGTCCCCCCTAACTTAGTGCCTTTGGTTAACGGGAGCATGCCCCCGGTGCACGCCGTCAACGGCAGACCGGGACAGATGGGGCTTCCCTCCGCTCTGGCGGCTGGGAGCCCCGCAGACATGGGCAAGAGACCCGCCTCGGTGTCCAGCAGCGAGCACGACAGGGAGGGCAAGGAGAAGCACAGACCGGACAGCCTCACGCCGGAGATCTCCGAGAGCCACAAAAACCCGGACTGGATGGCGAAAGGAAAGACGGTGAGGGACCTGATGGCGCTGCACACGTTCGACAACAGGTTCAAGAAGGACCACGCGGCCATGCAACAAAGAGTCATGAGCTACGAACCGAGCGCCACCGCGTCCAAGTCAGGTAGGCTGCAGCTGCCCTCAAACCGCTCATATCTGATAGAAAAGCTGGTAGAAAGCCGGTAGAAAGCCGTCTTATTGTCGGTGTAATGACGCCTCTGATAACCGGCTCGTGTCCGGAAACGTTTTAAAGTGATGAACGTGGCTCACAGAGCCGCGTTCTGGTGCTTTCATGACTTCTGTTTCTGTGTTTTTGTGCTGATGCAGCCTGTGGGGCTGCAACAATGTCTTCATGTCTTCATGCCTTCATGTGTTCATGTCTTCATGTCTGTGTAACTGTTGATCCCAGCTCACCCTCTGTTTAACCCTCTCCTGCCCGCAGACAGAGGAAAACACCCCCGCAGCATGAAGAGAAAAGCGTCGCCCGAGCCGGAGGGAGAGGGGACGGCCGCCAAGCTGAACGGGGAGGGACAGCAGTGGTTACCCCCGCCCGCCGACGGACTCAAAATGCCTCCGGTGCCCCCGCCGAGCTTCGCCTCGCCCCCCTCCACGATATCCCCCCACTCCCGCACCACCCCACCTGAGGCGGCGCAGAACGGCCAGTCCCCAATGGCGGCGCTCATCATGGCGGCAGACAACGCAGGTGGGAACAGCTCCCCTAAGGACGCCAACCAGGTCCACTCCACCACCCGCAGGAACAGCAGCAGCCCGCTGTCGCCGTCCTCCATGAACCAGAGGAGGCTGGCGCAGAGAGAGGCGTCCGGGGCCGGCACCCCCCACGTGCCGGGCATGGACCAAGTGCACCCCCAAAGCATTCCGGACTCCTCGGTACCCGGCAGCATACCGCTGTGCTGCACGCTGTGCCACGAGCGTTTGGAGGACACACACTTTGTTCAGTGCCCGTCCGTGCCCTCTCACAAGTTCTGCTTCCCGTGCTCGAGGGAGAGCATAAAGCAGCAGGGCGCCACGGGGGAGGTGTACTGTCCCAGCGGAGAGAAATGCCCCCTGGTCGGCTCGAACGTACCGTGGGCTTTCATGCAGGGAGAAATCGCCACCATCCTGGCGGGAGACGTGAAAGTAAAAAAGGAGAGGGACCCTTGATTTTGTCCGAACACTTCTTCGGGGAGGGGGGCGCAGAATATGAGTATAAATATATAAATATCACATACATACCATTCAAACCAACTAACGGACTTGTACATATTGGACCCAAGGGAAGAGTATACTTCGTAAACATGGTTGTATAATTTTTGATTTTTGAATACATTGTGTTTCTATATTTTTGAAGATAAAGGTATGTACTCATTATAACGGACGACGTTCCTCTTTGTTGATGTTTAACAAAATTCTTGATGTACTTCTAGGTCTGGTGGCAGTTCCTGTTTAACGTAGAATGTGACTAATGCTACTCTACGAGCACTTGGCAAAACTGAAATGCTTTTAGCTGTACTTGTATGCACTTGTTTAAAAATTGCCAAATACAATTTCTGATCTTGTATGAACTTTATTGTCTGAGCTTGCTTCATTTTGAGTGATTAAGCGCCTCGCGGACGAGGAGGAGGAGGAGGAGGAGGAGGGGACGGGGGGCGCCGTGCGCTGGTGTTGTGACGGCTCAGGTGATTTACGCTGCGCAACATAAGTGGGCTAACTGTTCGACGCTGCTGCTGCTGCTGCTGCTGCAGCTTCTCTGCACACATGCAAGAGAAGCAAAACAAAAACAGGAAAAAAAACAGACGCGCTGTCCTGAATTTGCTCCAGTTTGTGCATCACTGTGAGGGAAATAGATGCAGAGTCATGTTCAGTCAGCTGGAATGTGTTGAGTCAGTAATGTGAAAGAGAGAGAGAGAGAGAGAGAGCACGATTGTCGACATGATGGGACCACGTTGTGCTGCCGTAAATAAGCACTCCAGAGAATCAACGCGTCCTCCACCAAACACAGATTATAAAACCCATCAACAGGAAGCTGTGAGCCTCGTCTACACACTTCTTCTCCAAGAATTTGCAAATGCAAATGAATCCGCTGCAGATTCTCCTGTCCCCCCGCAGTGAGGAGCAGGCCGTACCGACTCCTCTCTGCAGATCCTGTCAGACAAAGAAGCGTTCCTGCTGTGGAGCTGACGCTGCAGCGAGGGCTCGCTGGCGTTCGAGAGAAGTGTGTTGTTGGATCTGCTTCCTGCACGTGTGTCGCTGAGCTCAGGTGGAGCCTGATTGTGCTGTTTGGATGCCCTCTCTTTAATAAGCTGTGTGGCGTCGTGTGAAGGGATCTCGCTCCGTTCTGTTTACCCAACAAGGACCTGCTCTGCGTGTTTATCGTCTCGTCCTCTGGAGACTTTATCAGCCGGACTTCGTCACAGATTGATCACACTTCTCGCTCCTCGCTGCGTCTTACTCTCTGCTCCCAGAGTTCCTCGGCTCTTTGACCTACTTGTTCTTTATGACGCAGAATGTTGGATGATGCAACGAGGCACAAAGAGCAGCCCGTACCGTGTTTTGCTGGGCCTTCCTCTGTTGTCGCGTGGTTATGGCTGCACGGCAGATGCTGGTCTGCGGCCTGCAGTCCGGGCACACTCAGGAGGGATTCAGTGAACAGGCTGCATGTGGAGGAGAGGTCAGGCAGAGTTGATGGCACCTGATTATTTACTTTTCTCTGCTCAGAGGACTTTTCATCTTTTTTTTATGGAGGCTGCACCAGGTGAGCGTTCGATCGATGCTCATAAACCCCCTGATTGGCTGATTGGCTGATTGGCTGATTGGCTGTAACACTGTCCTGTTAATCAAGCTGAGTGACGAGCTCCGACCTCCTGCCTCGTCTCTCTTCTGTCTCAGAGTCACACAGAGATGTTTGGTCACGTTTGTTGTCGTTGGCGTGTTTTTTTGCAGCACTTCCCACCTCAGGTGAGCGTGTTTGAGGTTTATTGTGCAGCTCACCTGACACCTGCACCATCAATCATCCTCCTCCAGCGTTCATGTTGCATTAAAACCCTGAACCTGCTCCAGTGCGCTCCGCGCTGCAGCCAGCTGTTTTTTCGCTAATGAGTCTATGTTTAGCAGAATAACTCGGCGCTCGTGCTGCTGTAAATCCCCTGAAAGCGAGCAGAGACGGGGACGCGCCAAATGCAGAATCTGGTCCACATTTCTCTCCCCGCTCCCTGTACAACTGATCCGGTTAATTTTAGACCTGTCAGGCGAAACAAGGTCACAGCAAATGTTGTATCGAGGACACGCTCGGATCTGCCGCCTCTTTTTTTCTCCTCATCAATCAAAGCTTCCCCCCCTCGGAGCCAGGCTCGGGCTCCTGTGAGACGAGTAATGACGGTTCCTTCTTCTTCTTCTTCTTCTTCTTCTTCTTCTGGAGCTCCAACTGGCAATTAGGTGGAGGAGGAGGAGGAGGGCTGAATCTGCAGGATGTGTAAAATTCCCCCTCGGGTTTGGCTCTGGCTCTGGTGGAGGGTTTACACGATGCGGTCTGTTTGTCGTGAACGCCTGCAAAGTTTACGTGATGCTCTGCAGCATTTTGTGCTTCTCTCTGCAGGATTCAGTCTGTTTTTTTGTTTTTTTGCAAAAGTAAAATGAAGCAGGAGCAAAATGCATCGTCTCCACGTGAGCTGCATGTTTGCGTCTGCAGCCCCTCAAACACGTCATCAGACTGTTTCATCTTTTTCTCTGGATGTTAGACGTATGTCTGCTTTTTGCCCCCCCCTCCTCTCCTCCATGCACACCCTCTCCTTTCTTTTTGCATCCCTTCTTTCTGCTGTGGATCGACTCTGTGAAATGGAAATGAGGACTCTCTCTCTCTCCCTCTCTTTCCAGACATCAAAACGAGGCTATGCCTCCAATGTTTTTCTCAGATCTTGGAGTGCTGCCAAATCTTATAAGTGGAGCAGAGAGAGAGAGAGAGAGAGAGAGAGAGAGAGAGGAGAGGGGGTGCAGGATGAAAAGATGAAAGCAGAGAGGATGAAAAATGAACAACGGAGAGAGAGCCAACATGAGAGATGAGGACAAAGCCGCAGACTGATCCCACAGCATTCAGGCTTTTTCTCATATTAAAGCCGAGCCCAGCACAATCCCTCCTTTTTCTGCTGAGCAACTACTCCCAGCTCCTGGCTCGGGATCAGCTGATAAGATGGCGTGCTGCTTCTGTGCCGAATGAAAACTCAGAGGCGAGGGAGGAGGGAGCGTTATCGCCTGCAATCAGAAATACGGCTGCAGGAGAGGCTCTAAATTTACTCTACGTGAAGATGTTTGAAAGCAGAAAACACGTCCTCAGACTCCAGGATGGAGCAGAGAGCAGAATGTGTCAAACTGAAGTCCTGACTCCTCCTCCTCCTCCTCTGCAGCTCAACTCGACCTTCCAGACGTATATTTTGGGCCTTAGGGTGGGACATGCCAGTCACGGTAGTAAGATGCTCTGACACGCAGAGCTAAAGTTAGCGGCGCTAAAAGTAAACACGCGAGCAGCTAACGCAGCATCAGCTGATGATCCCGCAGCGAGTTTTCTGATGCAACGATCGGCCGCCACGAAGCGTCGCGTGTCTCTGTGGAGGCGCTGAACGGGCTGCTTTAGGCTGAGCTGACAGCTTTGTGTCGCATGTAGGGGGGGTAACAGGTGAGGGTCCGTCCCCATTTCCTTCTCCTCCCCCATGGAGCTGCTTGTTTAGTCAGCTGAAGGATGGCGAGAGTCAGATGGATGTGATGGCTCATGGAGGCCATCTGTGCTCGGCCTTTGAGCTGAATATGGACGCACAGCTCAGGGCTGCTGCAGGGGCTCATGTCAAAGGGTTCCAGAAGGTTTGCATGAAGTCGAAGAAAAAGCTGCAGATATTAAAGTTAAAGAGTCTCAGAAAACATCCCAGAAACTGATATTAGTTTGTTGCTCCAGCAGTTAGACCCAAATGAATCTGATATAAACAAAAAGCACAGTATGAGTCTGAACGTACAAAATTCAGAAAATGAGACGTGGTTTATTACAGGTAGAGATTTAAAAGAGTGTAGATATGAAATATTATTAATAAGACAACAAAATGTATCAAAAAGCACCAAATTTGAAATGCAAATTAAGCATTTTAGATCTTCCTTAAAAGTGGGCGTGGCCTATCACAGTTTGATTGACAGCTCCTTCATGATAAACCCACAGGACTGAGTCATCTGCGTAACAGAAGAGAAAGCAGGAGCATAAACAGTGTTTCTACATTCTGAGTCTTTTACTTCCTGTTTTAAACGTTTTATTTTGAAATTCTTGCAGAATCCAGTGACGTCATCGTTTCATCGTTCTGTCGTTCGAGCGAAACGACTCTGAACTCTTATAAATGTATCGTCATCGATATTCCAGCACATCATCATCCTGACAAGTTCTTGTGTCAAAGTTCAAACATAGCTTGTTGTAAATGAACGTTTACGTTTAACCAGAAATTTTCAAATTTAAAGCTCCATAAAATAAACGTTGAGACTGAAAATAACGTTTCTCAGCCGTGGAATCAAATCAAATGACATTAATCCTGCAGTTTGTTTTTTTATGGAGCATTTTCTGTTCTTTGATGAACACATGCTAGCTCGGCTTTGATGATGCTGTTTCTTCAACAACTTTCCACAGAAAGCAGTGTCACTGTAGCTTGATATTATCGTTAGCTTGGTTTAAGTATCGTATTGTTTCGTGAGGCACCCATCGAATCCCACCCCAGGTACAGCGTAGTTAGTGTAGCTGTGTTAGCTTAGATGGCGCTATTCCTTCAAAAGTTATACACTGAATGCAGAATAACAGCTTTGTAGGATTAGCTAGCGCTGTCTCACTGCTGGCTGTTAGCTTAAACTTATAAAGGTTGGGAGTTTCACCTTGTTCAGGGCGTGGCTAGTTTGACTGACAGGTTAGCATGGTGTCGTTGTTTGCCAGCAGAGCAGATCAGCTTAACGTATTCATGAAGCACATTTTAGCCAAAACTGTTTCCATCAGTGTCGATGCAAAAATCGCACAGTAACACATTTCAAGCCTCTGATTGGTTCTTGAAAAATCTAGTGATTCTAATTGGTTTAATCTGGAGGACGACGCTGCAGTTAGCAGAGTGTCCTGCACGTCTGAAACCCAACAGATAACCATACTTAGCTGTTAGCACACGATGCTAGCTTGGATGTCTGTCATGTCTTGAGACTAGCTGTTAGCTCACGATGCTAGCTTGGATGTCTGTCATGTCTTGAGACTAGCTGTTAGCTCACGATGCTAGCTTGGATGTCTGTCATGTCTTGAGACTAGCTGTTAGCTCACGATGCTAGCTTGGATGTCTGTCATGTCTTGAGACTAGCTGTTAGCTCACGATGCTAGCTTGGATGTCTGTCATGTCTTGAGACTAGCTGTTAGCTCACGATGCTAGCTTGGATGTCTGTCATGTCTTGAGACTAGCTGTTAGCTCACGATGCTAGCTTGGATGTCTGTCATGTCTTAAGACTAGCTGTTAGCTCATGATGCTAGCTTGGATGTCTGACATGTCTTAAGACTAGCTGTTAGCTCACGATGCTAGCTTGGATGTCTGTCATGTCTTGAGACTAGCTGTTAGCTCATGATGCTAGCTTGGATGTCTGACATGTCTTGAGACTAGCTGTTAGCTCACGATGCTAGCTTGGATGTCTGTCATGTCTTGAGACTAGCTGTTAGCTCACGATGCTAGCTTGGATGTCTGTCATGTCTTAAGACTAGCTGTTAGCTCACGATGCTAGCTTGGATGTCTGTCATGTCTTAAGACTAGCTGTTAGCTCACGATGCTAGCTTGGATGTCTGTCATGTCTGAAGACTAGCTGTTAGATCACGATGCTAGCTTGGATGTCTGACATGTCTTGAGACTAGCTGTTAGCTCACGATGCTAGCTTGGATGTCTGTCATGTCTTGAGACTAGCTGTTAGCTCACGATGCTAGCTTGGATGTCTGTCATGTCTTAAGACTAGCTGTTAGCTCATGATGCTAGCTTGGATGTCTGTCATGTCTTGAGACCAGCTGTTAGCTCCGATGCTAGCTTGGATGTCTGTCATGTCTTGAGACTAGCTGTTAGCTCACGATGCTAGCTTGGATGTCTGTCATGTCTTGAGACTAGCTGTTAGCTCACGATGCTAGCTTGGATGTCTGTCATGTCTTGAGACTAGCTGTTAGCTCACGATGCTAGCTTGGATGTCTGTCATGTCTTGAGACTAGCTGTTAGCTCACGATGCTAGCTTGGATGTCTGTCATGTCTTAAGACTAGCTGTTAGCTCATGATGCTAGCTTGGATGTCTGTCATGTCTTAAGACTAGCTGTTAGCTCACGATGCTAGCTTGGATGTCTGTCATGTCTTAAGACTAGCTGTTAGCTCATGATGCTAGCTTGGATGTCTGTCATGTCTTCAGACTAGCTGTTAGCTCAAACTTGGTTTTAGGGGTGTGGCTAATTTGAGTGACAGCTGAAGCTGTTTTCCAGAGAAATCCTCACATTTAGTGAAACGTTTGAACTATTTTCAGCATCTCCTTTTGTCTTTGTTTTGTTTTTTTTTTGTGGGATCAACGCGTAAAAACGTTCTGTGATTACGACCCTCGACTCACCCTGTGAGAAACCTGAAAGTAGTTTCGCAGGAACGCTGTGGATGAAAAGCAGAAACAAACATCTTAAAGCTGATTTAGATCTTTTGAACAATAAAATCTGCGTCAAAGCTTTGCTGGATGTTTCTTCTCACGAGACAAATCTTGTTTTCATTGACCACAGACGTGAATCAAGCTACGTGTGTCGAGTCTTAAAAACAGCTGTATTATTATCATGCTTCGTTCATGCACCTGCATGCTGCATGAACCCAAAACAACAACAACAACAAACATCGTCCAGGACTTGAAACTCTCTGAAAGTTGAGAAATAAAAGTGGCAGCAGCGGCGGAGCGCAGGGAAAGGTTTGATGGGACCATCTGTATGCAGGCCGCCTCCCTGCTGCTCTGCATGTGCGAGCAGCCTGATGAGGAGACGATGAATGTCCCGCTTTCTGGGGTGTGTCAGCAGATATGTGCTGATGCATTATGGGATGTTCACCCCCCCCTCGCTCCTCGTTGCTGTCCGTTTCCCTCCACGAGGCCTCACGCAGCCGCGGATAATTATCGCCAGTTCAGGCTGGGACACGACACTCCGCGTCTGCATGCGACGAAATCCACCGCCGCAACCAGCCGCAACCACACAATTAAACTTTCACCGAGCAACAAAAGCTCCACGAGCGCAGACGACACGGCATGAATCCAGGATTCCCGAGAGATCCTCAGCGCCGTACGTCGACGACTTTCATGTCGTGAAGGGATACAGTCGTCAGAAGATAAGAGCGGCGCTCTTAGATATTCTGTCACTTTTGTTTTTATCTGGGAATACAGTCAGCACACACACACACTCACACTCATCCACACGCTCGCTGTAGTTTCTTTGTGTGTTACATAACTGTGAGTGGGAGCCGTTTCTCCTCTGAGTGTTAATGTTGTTGTCAATCACGGCTTTATAGTGGCAGCCGCTGCACAATCTCTGCAGAGGCAGAATAAAGCTTTCATCGCCTTTGTTCGCCCTCCCCTGCCAGTCAAAATGTTCTCTCTCCTGTTTCCACCTCCACCTCCGTGGAAATCATTTTCTCCACAAAGTGTTTACGTCGTCTCGCAGCCACGGAACATCTGAGTCGGAGTTAAGGAGCGAGAGGGGGGTCAGGTCGGCAGAGAGAGCGAGCAGGGCCTGTGTTTGACAGGTGTGTGCTATTATTGGAGCCGGCCGCTTCGAGTGTATTACACAACTGTGTCGCTCGGACGGGTCTATTTAGACCGCCGGCGGTATCTGATGGCTCGGGCAGAGCGTGTCACAACAGGTGCTGGGGGAGGAGGAGGAGGGGGGGGGGGGGGGGGGGTAGAGTTACAGTAAACAAGAGGAGGTTTTTATAGCTCAAGGTTGAGCTTAAATTCTGAGCTCATTCCTGAGTTTAAATCCACACAAAGAGCGACCCGACAGCGTCATGAAATCCAGCGTGCTGATGAGGGGCTGTGTGTGATATACTGTACACACGTCTGCTGCTGCTCTGTAATGATATAATCACAGAGCAGGAGCAGCAGCCGCTCCCCGCCCTCGTCCTCCTCGCTCTGCGGCTGGAATGTGCAGGAGGAGAAAAATGATCCAATGTCATCCGGAGTGATGGAAGCTTCTCTGTCGAGCCAGAGGGATATGTTCAGGGGGAGGGAGGGAGAGAGAGAGGGAGGGAGAGCGGATATTTCTGGTTGAGTGTGAGTTTGAGTAAGTCCGGGCAGCGAGCCAAGCATGCCGATGGAGGGGGGGGAAGGGAGGGGTTTGCAGGAAGGGAGAAAGTGGAGAGATAGAAAGCCTTTTGGGCTGGCGCTCTGTCAGCTTCCCGAGCACACAGCTGCTTCTGGAAAATTCTGCACCCTGCCCCACTAAACCACCAGGCATGACATGAATAACAAGAGCGGCAGATACTTTTTCTTTTGACAGACTGGTGGAAAAATCAACAATGAGGAGGTGGTAGTTGGGGTGTGTGTGTGTGTGTGTGTGTGTGTGATCCTGGGAAAATGCAAACTGATGTGTTTTTGTGGGGTCACCAATCAGAGACGCTTCTGCACCACTTCCTCTCCTGTTTCTCACCGCTGCGTTTTCTCGTTGCCGTGTTTCCGACACGTCCCGTCGACGCTCGCCCCCCCCCCCCCCCCCCCCCCCCCCCCAGCAGAGAGCGAGTGTTGCTCTGCAGATGAGATAATTGTAGCTCTTATCCGTCCATGAGGCTGTTAGCCATGCACGGCCCTCCCTCGTGTTGACATTTCCCTGCCCGACCTGTCTGAACACATCGGGGGCCGTGCGGCTCGTCTCTGTATCCATGGCAGATAAAGAGGTGAGTCACCCTCTCATCTTTCCTCCTCCTCCTCTGCCTGGCGATACTCTTTCCCTGAACCCCCGTCATGCACATCCTCATAAGGCCTTCTGTGTACACGCAGCACATGGAGGCTTGTATGAATAGCAGCGACCGCGTGGCTCGCCGCTGACACCTGACATTTTCATGCCCCAGCAAGCCGCTGATACATTTGGCGCTTGGCACGCATTCCTCTCCCGGGTTTATCCATCTGTTGACGCACCCCCCCCCCCCCTCCCCTCCTCCCCCCAAGCCGCTACTATGTGTTGGTAACATAACACCAGGCTCGCCTTTCCCTCTATTCATCCTAACATGCGAGCACTGCATGGCACAGACACCGCCCCTCCCTCCTCCATGTTTTCCTCCAGCTTTTACTCGCTCGCCCTCCCCGTCGTGCCGCCTGCCTTTCTCTCCCTCCCTCACACACAATCCGCCCGAGTCATTAGTCTTCAGATTGGCCTTCAGCTGGTCTCAGAAACACACCAAGATGGAGAAGAAAAAAGTGAGATGGGAATAGCACGGAGCGGGAGCGAAAGACAGAATGTGAGATTGTGTGAGGGAGGGGAGGGGGGGGGGGGGGGGGGGGGGGGGGGGGGGCTTCCTGGCTGCGTGCCGACCTCCAGCAGCAGCACTGCAGCATGTCAATATGGCTGTTACCAGGGAAACAAGGAGAGCACACACAGCAACACGGCGCACAGAAATCCTGATTGTTCCAGGCTTTTCTTTCAGGTGTAAAACACACGGAGCACTCCGGAGGATCTGCAGGAGCTCTGCACAGAATCCACTTCATTCTCCCCAAAGATTTGAAATCTGCCTCTGAATCGGTCCCCAAAACGACCCGCGGGAGTCGCTCGTCATCGTGCAGTAACATACGCTTAATCTTCTTATTGTGCTGTTATCACATTTCTGCTGCTATATAATCTCTTCTAGTGGAACCATCAGGCTTCTATTTTGTTTTTGCACCGAGTAAAATCGCACTCAAACCTTTAAGTGTGCTTCGGTTACATGCGTGTGCTAAGAAGAAGCAGATTAGATCAGCTGTGATGCACGCTGGAAACCCTTTAACTGTCAGACGGTCCCTGCAGACGTCAAATGCAAAAAGAAATAAAACCCTCTCTCTCCTCTACGACCTCATTCCTGAGACGTAAACAAGGATCAGAAAAAAGAAAAATACGTCGACGCTTCCTGTCCTCACAGCTAGCCTGGAAAACTGATAGTATTCAAAAATATTAGTCAAAAAAGAAACGGACATGTAAACGGTTGCAACCCGAGCTTTTCAACAGAAATGAGTGGATATGAATTCTCTACTGTTAAAATACGTGAAGAACAACGTTCTTAAGAAACTTTGTGGCGGGAAAGTTTGACGTACGTCACGTTAAAGGGTTAACGAGACACATCTCCATGAACGGTCCGTATTTTTACTACTATAGTGACCCTCTGTTTGTGTTCTCACTGAGCTGTTGTCTCCTTAAACCCGAGAACAACAATAAATAATAATATAAGTAGATAAAAATCAACTTGCAGTCAGGAAAGTGTTCATCAGAGGATTTCTTTATATTGGGATTCATTCAGACAGAAACATAAGACACTCCAAAGCACCTCTTTTCAACAGTGAATGTTTTTATTATGAGGTGAAAGTCGACTGTGAAGATCCTCCAAAACGTCCAGCCTCCTTTAGTGAGTCAATAATTTAATAAATACGAAGATTTAAAAAACCACAGATGGGTTTGAGGTCTTAAAACTCTTCAAGAAGCAGTTCAGCCGTCTTGGTTTGAAAGGTTTGTAACTTTTAATCATTCTGGCGTCGGGAAGCGAACAAACAAACAGTCAGTACACTTTCACACACAGTACAGTCCAATTTCAGCTATAGCTCTGTTTTGCTACTTTATTGGGCTCCTACCCCTGTCCCAGTAAACAAACACTCGGTAGAAACGATATATGTCCAGTAGTGATAGATACCGATTATTAGTCGTGAAGGAGGCCGATAACCGATATTTGCAGTAAAAGTGAATATATTGGCATCAAAATGTTGAATAATACAAACTCTGATCCTTAACTTTGTTTAAATGCCTTTCAGCACATGTTTATTTAACATGTTCCAGGCTCAGCAGCATGTCTTCTAAAGGTCAATAAACATTTAAACAAATAAATAGCTCCCTTAAGTTTTCTACAGTATATAAACTGTTTCAAAATTTCAATACAACTAAAATGTTTATCTCTTTTTTTTAACTTCAAACAATAACAATAACAATATCATTTTCAAGAGCCAAGCAAGCTGTGAAAGTTAGAATAAGTTCATAGACTGTGAGATAGTCACCATGCTAATTGCGTTAGCCGGTCAATGGGATTTTCCATTCATGTTAGCATTAAGCTAGCAGACTTTCGCTAACCGAAGCAAAGTAGTTAAGAATAGCTTTCCTTTGCCAAGTTTTGAAGTGACCTATTATCGGCCGTCGTATTAAAAAAAAGGCCGATGCTGATATGGGTCAAAATGACAAATATATGCGCTGATAATCGATGTATCCCTAATGTCCAGTTATATTTGATTTGTTTATTTGACCTTTTTTTTTCTCACTAGGTAAAAGTGTTGAAGAACAGTTTCTGATTTACAAACATGACCAGGAACTGTTTGCTATAGTTCCTGGTTGATGTATTCAGCATAAGAATCAGAATGAATTTATTGGCCCCTACAAGTTGCGTACGTAGAGGTGAAAAACTGCGTCTCATTAATCAGACGTTACCCAAACAGAACAAAACAAGACGATACAAAAGGATACGGTTCGGTTCTGACTGCAGCTACTCAAAGCTCTCACAGCGCAGACGTCTGTTTAAACTGTCGTTACTACGTCACCAACCAAAACAATCACCAAACAAGTTAGCAAGAGGCTAACTGGTTGTATTTGGTGCTGTAAACATGGAGAACTTTCTGGCTCTGTACCTTTATAACGCTGACTTCTTTACGCTCTGCGTTTAGTTCGAGTGATGGTGAGGATGGCTTCTTCTTCACATCTTTGCCGTTTGTTTGCTACGCTAGCTGTGGAGCATGTTCAGAATGCTGCTGTTTGGGTTCCATTTAGGAGGGAAAATGGATCCAAACAGAGTTGTTTTAGTGTGTTGGGCTGACTTTTAGAAATCTGAGTCCAATTAATATGTTTACACGTATTTTAAAGGACCAGATCGTAAACATACGTGTTGATAAAAGACCAGCTAAAGAGAAGCAAAATGTGCCGAGCTGCAGAGTGAACACCGTCCAGCCTTGATTCATGTCCTCCTCCATGTTGCTCATCATCATCTGGTTCTGTTGGGTCTCAGTGTGATCTGGGTTTCCTCCAGCGGTTTGACGCTGAAACACAAACTGGGTTTCTTGTGATGAACGTCTCTTCAGTTTGCTGAAATAACATCCTGATGCAGATCAGTCAGGAGTCAGGCTTCGTCAGGTCCTCAAGAGGAGGAGAAACTACTTTAAAGATGTTCGAACTGAGGTCGACGAAAATGTTTCTGGAAAGTTCGTAAACTCTTTTTATCTCCTGAGATCAAGGACCGTCTGTCCTTTCTGTCCGTTCTGTCCTTTCTGTCCTTTCTGTCCTTGATCTCAGATTGCTCGAACTCCAGCTGTTGCCCTGATTGGTCGATACGACTCAGACTACAAACATTCTACAAATGAAAACTCTTCCTTTTGTTTTGTTTTCATGCTGAACATGTAAACATGACCATAAACAGCAGTGAATGAATATTAATATCTAATTTAAATGTGTTGCCTTTAAGATGAAGAACATCCTCTCCGGCCCTCCAGCCCGTGCACCCCTGCGTCCTCGCCGCTCATGTGATCAGCTGTGTGACGGCGCCCTGCAGCAAACAGCCTGGCTGTGACTTATTAGTGGCAGCGGTGGACTCCTCCATCAGGCTTTGAGAGCGAATGACCTCAGATACATCAGGCGCTGCAGACGCTCTGTTGCAAAGTCACTACTCGCAACATAAGTCATGTTTTATTCTGCAGAGCCGCAAAGAGCCACGGAAACCTAATCGGTCTGTCTGAGGCTGCGACCTTGATCAGGGCTACTCTCTCTCTCTCTCTCTCTCTCTCTCTCTCTCAATACATCTGAGTGTTTCCTTTGTGCTGTAAAACAGTCTGTTACCAGGAACCGTCTGTTTCGTCCTATTTTAAAGCTCAGAATTTGTCTTTGTGTCAATGAAACACCAATGTAAGTGAATATGATCCTTTTCAGTCTGATTGTAGCTGATTGGTTTTTGTTTAAATGTTGAAGAATCCACTCATCAGTGCATCTCAGTTAAATTTTCCCTGTTTAATTTCAATCACACAATCCTGGAGTGATTTTATTTTCCATTGTAATGACCCTCCAGTCCTGTAGGGGCACTGTGACAGCTGCTCCACTGTTTTGTTTGTGTTTAGACCAAGCAGCAACATCTGGCCATGAGAAGTGAAGTGAACACAGAAGTTCCAAAAACTGCAGTTCCTCGAGTGTCCACTGGAGGCCGGCTCCAAAAGTTCTGGAAAGCACATACACACCCAGTCAAGAAGCAGATCTTTACAGTAACAATAAACATGTTTACAGACACAGCTGACCTGACTGACAGCTGAGGCGACCGTAGCTGTTAGCGAGGAGGCTAAAGTCCGCCTTCACTCCACCTCTTTGACTCTATTAAGATCGTGAATAGGGATGAGCCGGATATTCGTTTCAAACGAGTATTCGTTACGGATAATGCATTTTTGCCAAATACGAATACAACACGAGTTTTTTTTAGGATTATTCGTATCCGTACTAAAAGAATCCTCATTGGGTATCAACAACTACTGTCTTCACTCTTCATGCTCTGTGATTGGCCAGTCACACACAGCACACCCCCCTCCCTGCACCCACATGCTGCAGCGAGGAGGTGCCTGCTCTCCTCTTTCACACACACACAGACAGGCAGCGAGTGACAGCGACTGCTTCTCTTGCTTGCTTGAGTTGACTGTAGTTTACGTTGCTCTAATCTCTGTACTACTCACTCAGTTTTCTTCTGCTCGTCTCTATTGAGGTTTGTTTGGTATTTAAAGTTACTTCTTCAACTTATTTCCTGTCATACGCGATGCATGTGACAAGACGGGGCTGAAAACGGCTCGTGTCGCGCTGGTCAGTGCCTCTTGCTTCAATTCAGGACCGTTTTTTTAAGGTTTTCGTTGTCTCGCATCTCTTTAGTTCTTTTTTTTATATTTAAAGTTACTTGATTAACTGTTTTGCAACGTCCACGCAACGCATTTGAAGGCTTAAAGCTGTAAACTCCTGGTGTCGCGTTTTTTTTTTTTTTTTTTAACTGGCTGCGTGATTTTAGTTTGGCTGGTGAGAAAGAAACAGAAACTCTGTGCTCAGAATGAGCTCAGTGTTTTTGAAAATAAAGTGAAAAACAAGGCATATTTTTCATTTTTTTTGCCACTGAATGTTTGCACAAATCACCTATTAAATTTACACAGATCATAAATAAAGAGACAGTCTTTCACACCACTACATACACATTTTACCAGTTGTACATAATACATAGCTGATCACACAAAAGCCTTTAAAAGAAAAAAAAAAGCCAGTTTCAGACTTAAAATAAAGTTCGGGTTTAAGCCCCGCCCATTTTCGGGCAAAACACACCCACTTCTGGTTTAGGCCCCGCCCATACGAGTACGGATACGGATACGGATAATATGGATGGGTAAACAGATACAGATACAGATAATGGTGTACTCGCTCATCCCTAATACACACCCAGTCAAGAAGCAGATCTTTACAGTAACAACATGTTTACAGACTTTTAGTGAGAATCAACACAAACTGTACGGGGGAATTATCTTCATAACTCATTCGTTTAGGGGATATAAAAGTTACGAGTTCTGCTTTACAGACCCAGCTGACCTGACTGACAGCTGAGGCGACTGTAGCAGTTAGCGAGGAGGCTAAAGCCTAAAACCTAAACAAACTGTGAGGTCACCAACAAAACAGCAGCAGTAACAGTAACAGTACGGAGCTTTTCTGGATTTCGGATGATTTGGATTTATTTTTCCAGCTGAAACAGAAAACGACAATACGACAAAGAAAATTAAATACGATGAACTTATGCAGCTGTTTTAAGCGAACACCAGCTGATGTGTTTGACGTCTTCTGAGGCGTAAACACAGACATGTCGTCAGGCTCAGATTTTCTGATAAACTGTGTTTGAAGTTTGAGTCTGACAGATTTGTGATAGTTTTGATTTCAGAGTCCTTCTCCTCTTCGGGGTGAACCTGTGAGTGTAGCTGAAGGACACCTGAAGGACAGCTCCGTCAGCCACACCTCGCCTGGCGCTCTTATCCAAGTCTGGCTCCGTCTGTGCTCGTATCACTGGGGGGGGGGGGGGGTGCCTGAGAGCGGTCCAACAGCTGCTGCTGCAGTGTCTGAGCTTGCTCGGGGATGCAGATGAAAGTGCTGATGTGTCCTGTTATTTTGGGTCGAGCGCTGCCCTGGAGGCCCAGGAATTTTTGGAGGAGACCGGGCAAGATTGTGGAGGGGGGGCGGGGCTGTGCCCAGAGGGGATCTGAGCTGAGAGTTTCTCCCAGAATGCAATGTGACCCTCATTGCCACATTGTGCTGTGGGAATCCTGAGGGGGGGGGGTGAAGTGCTGACAGTACCAGGCTGAGCGATGGGCACCGACACGAGTGCAAAGATGGACGACTCAGTTGATTGGCTGCTTCTCTGGCGGGTACACGGGAGGGAGGGGCTGCTGAAGGCCGGCCGCGCTTCAAGTTTCTAACGTTGTTTTCTGCAAACGACACTTTGTGTCTGGTTTCAAAGCCATCCTGGACATTTAGACCAAAATAACCCCCCAGCAGAGTCCATGTACCCCGCAGGAGGACGCAGAGACCATCCGACAGTTTGACTTCATCCGTGAACGTTTGACAGCGTCAGCAAAATATAAACACAGAGACCAGTCACTGTGAGGGTCCTCAAGGGGTCTGTGTCAGTGCTGCAGTCCAGCCACCAGACCCCAACTCTGAGTCCAGTCACAGGAGAAGAACCCCCGTAAGGTCTAAGTCATTACTAATGATCTGAGACCAGGTCCTGGATTGAGTCCATATTGTTTAAACCTGAGTCTGAATCAGGTCTTTGTTATCTGAGTCCAGGTCTGATGTCTGTTCCTTATTTTTGAGGATCCAGTGTCGTGTCACTCCTCAAGTCCAAGTCCCACGTTGATCCATCGGATTCTAAATCTGGAGCCGAGACTTTGTTGCCTGAGTCCAGGTCCAGAGTTGATTCCTCATTGTCTAAATCCAAGTCCTCAGTCGAGTCCTGAGTCCTAAGTTGAGTCCTCATTATTTGAGTCAGAGTCCTGAGTCAGGTTTTTAGTATCTGAGGCCGAGTCCCAAGAATTGTCCTCATTTTCAAAGTCCCAGTCACAAGTCGAGGCTTCATGACCGAAGTCTGAGTCCTGAGTCCTGATTCAAATCCTCCTCATTGTGGTCTGAGTCCTCGCTGTGATCTTTAATATATTTTATTTTGATGAGGAGAGCGGCTGCTTCCCTCCAGACCAACGACCGTTTGTGACCTCATCAACGTGTAGAAAACACATGAAGCAACAGTTAAAGAAGCAGTCGAACCACGTGGAGCCGGATGTGAAGTCAGGAGCACAGACATGAACACACCATGACCTTAAAGGGCTGATCAGACTGAACATGTCACACACAGCAGGTTTATGAATCCAGACATTCAACAAAAGATTTGTTGTCATTTTCTGAGACAATAAAGTTTTTATTCAGATTTTTTTTAAAAAAAAGGTGAAAATGAGGACGGAAACCTCGGCTGCTTTTGGGTTGTTTACTTCCTGTTTCCGCCATCATGTCTCCTCCTCCTCGTCCATGTTCCACGTGTCACAGTGTTCATTAAGAAGGATACCAACAGATTGCTCCATAAATCATCCCCCTTCTGATCTCACTGACATGAAGGTGTTGGATTGTTTCGCAGACCTCACAGCATCATTTCATCCTCCGGTCACATGACGAAGCTTACGTTGCTGATAATCAGACGGTGTCAACGTTGTTTCAGCTCTTTTCAGATCTGGATCTCGTGTCAGAGTGCAGACAAAGCCCACAGCCAATCGCAGCGCTTTGTTATTCTAGCCGCTCATGTGATCGGCACTCGACACCAAAGAGCCGCCACCCTCCTCCATCCTCCGAGCGACACAGAGAGAGTCTGTTTCCAGAGGAACAAAGGTCAGTGTCCTGTGTCGTCACATTTCCAGCTCACAGGACGAATCCTGAAAGGGCGGCAAACAAACAGCTTTTGTTTCTGGGAAAACAAGACGGCGTTTGTTGCTGTTCAAACCGTGATGTCATGACCACGGATCATCCTCTGTGTGAACTCTGCGCCAACGCTGTTCAAACAGCTGCTCACCAATCAGAGGCCTGATTTAATGTCCCCCCCCCTGCCCGTTCAAACATGCATGTTTTCATCTGATGTCTCAGAAATAGATCAGTTATTTCAGCGCTCTCTGAACGTCGTCTTTATTCTCTGAGACAAAGACGCTCCGCCGGCTGGAGCTGCAGGAAACTCGTTATTCCAGACGGCAGCGAGAGCGAGACGTCAGAATCATTAAAGACCGAAAAACAGACGTTTTACAGCTGATGACAAAATGAGCAAATCAGAGCCAGATTATCTGAGAATCCATTCCCATCATACACGATCAGTCCAGTGTCCAAATCCAGAATCGAGGCCAGACCTGGTCCACCAGTTTGACCAGTGAAAGACCAGAATGATGCTAACTTTCCAGAACTCCAGGATTCTGGAAACATTTTAGGATTGCTGACATTTTAGAATCCTCTTTACTTTTTAGAATCCTGCTAAGATGCTAGCTTGCTGCTAGCATTCCAAAATTCTGCTCCCAATCAAGAATTTCTCTGACATTCTAGAATTCCTAAATTCTGTGAAGATTGAAGGAGTCAGATAAAACTCTAAGAGTTTCCAGGATTCCACTCACAGCTTGAGTTTTCTAACATCGTCGGGTTCGGCTAACGTCCCAGAATTCTGTTCACGTTTAAGAAAACTTTCCTGAATTCATCTAAAATTTTATTACTGGGCTTAAAATCTAGAATTCTGTGTACATTTTCATTCAGCTGAAATCGCAGTATTCCAGAAGCATCCGCACATTCAGTCTTGAAACATTTGAAAATTCTTCTCATGTTTCAAGATTCTCGTGATATTCGAGAATTCGGGCAGCTCTGGAGCGCTCTGCAGACGTTCCAGGATTTCCAGCCACACCACCAAACAGCTGTTGTAGATTTCTCTGAATTTCATTCTAACTTTTTGTTTCGGCCAATCACATCTCTCCGTGGATAACTTCCAGAAGCTTCTACACACCAGGAAACTCCGTTCAGAGGAGCATCAGCTCCTCCCGACAGGAAGCAGTGAGTCTCCCTCCTTCACTGATGTGATGATGATGATGATGATGATGATGATGTAACCCTCATGATGGGTGCAGCAGGTGTTGGCCTTGAGCTGCTCTGAATGTTTTACTCCCTGAAGGCCTCTGGACCTCGACCAATCAGAGACCTGAAATGAATCCTGTCCTCATAACGAGCCGACGGGCCTTTATCCAAACAGCCAATAAAGCAGCTTCTTTTATTACAGCGGGGGAGGGGGGAGTTAATGAGAGAGTAGCTCAGCCATCATCATTACAGGCGCGGACGTGCGCCACCTTTACCTGAGATTAAAAACACAAACAGTGCCTTCAGAGTGGGATTACTGCGCTCCGCTCACTGCGTGTCTGCATGTCTATAAACATATTTATGACCTGATCGTTCTGGAAAACCTGCTCTAGTTTAGGTTTTAAGGTGATGTTGTTCTAGTTCCAGCTCCAGAGTTTGTTAATCAGATTGTAAATTAGCTGCAGGACGCTCACTGACCTGCTCTGAACACAATGCACAGAGCAGCACAGGGGCGCAGGGTTACATAACAGCACGCCGTTTCCTGACTCACATCATGTTTGACTCATTAGAATGTGATTAGCTGTGAGGAGCAGCCGTCTAACTGCACCATCAGACGAGAGCGCCGTGATTCAAAGATTGCACAACTCGTACGTTTCATGAGATTTGTTGGTGTTGCCTCATTCCTGGATGTTTGGAGAAAGAGGAATGCAGCGGTGAGTCAGACAAGAGAGAGAGAGAGAGAGAGAGAGAGAGAGAGAGAGAGAGTCAGCGTGAGGTTGAGGTCGGATTATACAAGGTGATGTTTCACAGGAGGAGCGAACGTCATCAGGGCATGAGCCCAGTGAGTGAACCGTCAAATTCCTGATGGGTGAGTCCGCTCCAACTGGGAGGAAGTTCAGCGTTAATGTTTCCCAGAAAGTTAAAGAGTGATGTGAACAGATGGTTAACTCTGTTTGCAGGAAGCTCACACTTAGGGGTGGGCAATAAACCGAAAATTTACCGATACCGAAATTTATAAGAATAACCGACGTCATTTTGCCCATGTCGGTATATTCGGTATTGAAAAAAAAAGTTGGTTTTCGTTGTGTGTAGGTCGGCTATGTGTTCGTGTGCCTTTAAGGGAGCTACGTAAGAGACGCGACTCCACCCCATCCAGTCTGTAACAAAAAAAAAGAAAGAGAGGTGGGGAGATGGAGGACCGTTCAAAAGTTGTAGCGGCTGCTGCGGCGGCTGAAGTTGACGAAGTTGGTGCGGTCGAAGGAGAGAGTGAACGGCTTGTAAACTGTGCCAAAAGACAGCTGCGACGAGTCAAGGTTACACAACCTCTTCCACCACCCGCAGTACAACCATGTGATTCAATTCGAAGAAATTAAGAAAGCGAGAAGAGACGAGCGACAAGAGCTTCCACCACCAGGCAGCCGTCGCATGAAAACCGTGAGGATACAGCCTGCCACCGCCAAAAATCTTTTGGAAAACGGTGATTCCCAGCATGTAGAGAACAGAGAGAGAAAAGGTTGCTGCTGAGTTGAGACATGTTAAGCACTTTGCTGCCACAACCGATCTCTGGTCCAGTCACACCATGGACCCTTATATCAGTCTGACAGTACACAGTAAACACAAGGGATGCAACTTGTTTCTCTCGTTATAACCTGATTACTTGACAACTCAAATGTGGCCGTTTTTGAGTAAGCTCTTTGTAATATCCATATTAAGAATTTGTTTATAAGAGATTGCATTTTGATACTTTGTTTTCAGGAAATTTAAGTTATTGTTCTTATTTCAAATCTGTGTTTATCAGCTGTTTAATAAATATCTGAACTAAAAGTACTTTATTTGTGTTTCCTTATTTATTTTCAGACAGTGTAGTTTTATAGTCCTTTAAAGTGGCAAAATAATTGAAATAAATAAGTCAGCCCCAGGGGCAGTGGAGTAGTTATCGTCCATTTATCGTTATCGAGGTGAACTGCTCAATATATCCTGATATTGATTTTAGGCCATATCGCCCAGCCCTACTCTCACTCCAGGTAGAGTCTGCTGATTGGACGGACGGACGCTTCTGAGTAACAGAGCTGTGACAAAACATTTACACAGATCTGGAATCTAAGAGCTGAAACGCCGTTAAAGAAGAACGCCACAGGCCTGAGCACGTTACCGTCAGCCCTTCACATGATCACGTGTCGGAGCAGGCTGTTGACGTGTTTGTTTCTGCTGGGCTTTTGATTTTAACCCTCCACCAAAGGGAACATGTTAGCTCACCGTGGCTAACCGCACGGCTAAATGTGTTATGTCAGCGTGCAGTAAATTTGGTGTGCAAAGAGGTGTGGAGGGAATGTTTGGGGGAGGAAGAGGAGGAGGATGAGGAGGACTCTGAGATCCAGGCTGTACCTGAGGCTTGGAGGGGTGCATCATTATTCAGAGCAGGGCTTTGAAGTGGAGGCTGGGTGGATCTCAGAGAGCGGGCGAGAAGCCGTTCTAATTAAAACAGTAACAATGCAGCCGAGTCGCCCTGCAGACACCAGGCCTTTGAAGAGTCACTGAATGCCCCATTTAGAGCCGGCTGCCCGCAGATAACAGCAGCATCACAACGACGGACTCCCAGGCCTGTCGCTAAACGTGGACTTTCTGCCACGTTTCCATGAAGCGTCTCCCTCCCTGTGTGAGGAGAGTTCTCCGTGTCCTACTTTCGGGGTTCTTTGGTGGCGTTGTGGGCCTGACAGCGGTGACAGATTGAGACGGGCTGCTGGTGCTCAGAGGCCAGCCCAAGACAGGAAAGCCTGAGGGAGGTGTGCATGACAGGTAGGCAGGGGAGGGACTGAACTTCATTATAAGAGCTGCAGAGAGGAGCTCTGGATATCAGATTAGAGTCCCCCATCAACAGCAGGGTTCTCTGTGCTTCAGAGACTACACTGAGGCAGGTCTGCGTAAAAATACAGCAGACGACTAGAAACAAAGTCCGTGTTCAGACGCTCGCTTCGGCTGGAGGCTGGCACGGCTTTTAAACCACGCTAACTAAGAGTCCAGAAGGATCCGTGAAAACCAGTTCCTTCCTGTGGTCTGTGGAGCCTGTTTACGTCCCGCCTCACATCCTCAGAGTCCTCCTGCACTGAGTGGGCTGCACCGAGCCGAGTGATGCTCGGAGACAGTCTCAGTTCAAAGAGAGCGTCTGCTCAGAGAGACGGCTCTAATTTTAAAGCGGGAGACAGAGAGGGGCTCATGAAACCGCTCTCCACCCGACTGCAGCTCAATTATTCATCAGCACCAGAAGTCTCTCAACTAAAAAGCCCGACACGTTATTCATCCCTCCTCCCACTCTTTGCCTTCTTCTTCTGCTGTTTCATTCAAAATCAGACTCCTACACAGAGTCTCCACCCGACCCTCAGCCAGAACCCAACCCTGACCTCCAGAGACCTGCTGTGGTGACGTCTGGAGAGATAAACCTGCAGGATCCTCTTCCTTAAAGGCAAAACGCAGAGATTTCATAACTGAGCTTCAGAAAGCTTCGACTTCAGCAGCGTTTCATAAAGCGTCAACACGAATTATCAACAGGAAGCTGTTTTAAAGGAGTGTTACAAAGTGTCTCACATGGAGCCTGTTTCTAAACTGTGAAATACAAAAGATTTAATAATTCAAGATTAATTTTACACCTTAATTCACTTTATTTTAATATGTTTGATTTAATATTTTATTCCATTCTTTATTTTTTCACTTTCGTCACATTTTATCAATAAATCTTTGATACATTATTCCATTTTAATGCTTTTCTTGTACGAAAGGCTCTTTATGATGACATCACAGCCCCGCCCTCCCTGAGCCACGAGTCTCTTATGTCACAGCTGTGTGACTGGACTGTTCAGTGTTCTGTGCCTTACTGTAACTGTGTGCGTCCGTGAGGATTCAGTGAGTAAACGCTGCTCTTTAGTTGAATATATGTGTGTTCTAAAGCCGTTGAAGCCAAGCACTAGCTTGTTAGCTTTAGCGTGTTGGCATTAGCGATCGCCGCTAGCGCTAGCGATTAGCATGCTAGCGCTAACGGTTAGCGATTAGCGCTAACGATTAGCCTGTCAGAGATTGTACTGCCTTAATACTCCTGATTTGTCATGTTTAGTAATTATGCTGACAGCTGATGCTGTTCTCCCTATTGTGTCTGTTATTTCAGCAGTAAATGAGCGTTGAGAGGTTATTCATTATAGAGTATATGTTAGCATGAATGTAAAGGGATAGTGTTTAGTAACATCAAGACTTTAGTTTCAATCAGTTTCTTTCATTTATTTTTTGGTATTTTATTAAACATCACTTCTTTATTTAATTATTTTTTTAATAAAATTTCACTGATTCCCTTTTTTTTAAAATGATTTATTTTGTTGCCTCAAAGATTAAAGTTTGATTATTTTCAGTCCTGAAACGTTGAGTCAGAGCTGGACCTGCCTCTGGTGATGGTCTGGTCTGGTTTTCTGAAGGTCTAAAAAGTCTTTTTGGTGGAAACAGGTTTAAACAGCTGATCAGGTTTTTGGCGTCTCTGTTTCGTTGCGTTAAAGTGAAGCTCTCACCGCTTCAGCTGGTTGCTAAGCTATTGGTCGAACACTGTTTGAAGAGGACGTTAGCAAACAGACCTTTGGACCTCCTGTCCGGAGCCGACACACACACACACACACACACACACACACACACACACACACACACACACACACTCTCAGCCAGGAGACGTCTCGTAAATCAGCTCCATCTCTGCAGCCAGCGTCCCCGAGCAGCAGCAATCACAGCGTCTCGTCTCTCACGTCAGACTCTAAAGTTAGCCGCGTAGCCTTATCTGCAAACAACACCACACCTGTCTTTAGCTCGCCCCGTCTCTCTCTACATGATCTACAGCACCTGCTGCCTGTCACAGATAGACCGCGGCCGCACTAAATCCATCGCTGTGTCCACATGAACGCAAACACGCCGCAGAGTTCAGCAGCATCATGAGCTGCGGCGGGAAATCGATGATAAATCTCCGTTTGATAATGAAAGAGGTTGGAGGAAGCTCCTCCTGCAGAGCAGGAACACTGAGGGTGCGTTATCGTATTTTCTCTATCGATCCCACAGATTTACGCTCACACACTCGGAGTGTGTCCGGCCTCTCGTTCTTCTCACAGGTTGAGTTTTATAAGCCTCATTATCACAGCAGGTGAAAAAAAAACACCTGAGGTCACACAGGGACCTCCAGCTCTACATGTACGACACACACACTCAGCTGAGCAGGAATCTGTTTCTGGAATCAGTCACTCGGGACACGAGCACAGCTGGAGTCGGATGAGCTCAGAGTCTCATGTGTTTGACCTTTAAGCTCACCGTGCCCGAGTGAGGCCAGATTCTAGTTACACAACTCAGGTTTATCCAGCAGGAAGAGGAGCGTCAGTCCTGCTCACTGACGGCACAAAAACAAGCTGCAGAGAATAATTCTGCAGAAACATGAGAGAAGAAAGAAGTTTCTGCCGACTGGATCCATGACCCGGCTCCATCCGATCCTCAGAGTCCCTCTCTGCCTTCAGGAGACGTCTGAAGACTCACCTGCTCAGGAAACACTCAGACCTGGACTTAATTTTAAAGGTAGAAGAAATGTAGCGTGTCTGTCCCTTTAAGGATCCAGTGCAGGACACACTGTGCAACGTAAACACTCAAAACAAGCTCGGTTACAGAGCCACTGCGCTGCAGATTTACAGCTCTGATGAGTCGAGTCCATTTTTGGAGTGTAAACAAACTGAACTCTGTTCTGTTATTCCTCTGATTACATCATCAGCTGATGAGGAGTCAGCTTGTCGTCACATGACCGGTCATCTGTGGGAGAAGACGCCTCGAACGGAGTCTGAGTCAGCAGGTGAACCATCCACGCCTGAAACGAGTCATTAACTCGCCCCACGCAGCCTGAAGACGTGAAGAAACAGCGTCACGTGTCTCTGCTGCTCTTAGTTTAACCAATCAGCAGCCGCGAGATTCCTCCTGATCCGTGTCGGTTCGTCTCCGCTCCGTCACGACGCTGGAGCTGATATTTTTAAAGTTAGACACACTTTATTCTTACAAACATTCTACGAGTGGATGTTTTGAACGTGCATCCAGTCGTACCTGTCGTCTGTTGTTGTGCTGCAGCGTGGTCGTCTGCTCTCAGTCATACCTTCGCTGCTCTCTCTCTCTCTACCAGCTGAGCCATCTCGCTCTTAAACCATAAATCAAATGAACATGAAATGAAAATGCGTCTCTACATCAGCTCAGACTTCGCCCGGGGTTGTTGTTGTTGTTGTTGTCACTGCAGGCCGTAAATTCTCCCTCAGTCAGATCCACCTTTGGCTGACTCACCGCTGCACAAAGTGTGTCAGGGCTGCTGTTGCAACAGCGTTAGCAACAACAACATGACTTCACACGGCGGTATTTTGAAAAAGATGTTGGGCTGGCTCCAAAAACACGCCCTACTAGCACAATTCCACGAAGACGGCTCAGTCAGCGTCAGGCCCTGACAAACCTGCTCACCTGTGATCACAGCGCAGAGAGCGACACCCTGCTGCATGCGTCAGAGTTTCTGTCTGTTGCATAAGGTCTGAGTCTGAGCGTTGGTCCAGCACGCTGCGCTCTGCTTCTTAGACTTTGGTTCATCCTGAATCTGCGACTATCAGATGTTGAACCTGAGCTGAGTTGCAGATTCTCAAACTTTGCACATTCATCTTCTGGTTGCAGGTACTTCAGGCTTCAACTGGTAAAAGCTGCAGAAAATAAAAGCATCTCTGTCCGTGCACGTGTTAAAAACCGTGACCCTAAATGACCGTCAACGCCATTCACAAAATAACAAGATGAGTAATTCCCCGTCTCTCTCTCTCTCTCTCTCTCTCTCTCTCTCTCTTTTGAAGGGAGTGGCTCATGAAATAGCTGCATTCCCGTCAGATGAGTGATTACCGCTCGTTGTGACGCCCTGCGGGCAGCTCACACATCACACAGGCGCGTTTTTCCTCAAACATACTCGAGCTCCCCGTCACGCCGACTCTGCAGCCTTCCTGATACCAACACCAGCTCCTCGGGTCATAATCAGAGAGTCTGACTGGTGCAGGGAGGCTGAATAATTGATGCAGCGTCTTTTGGGTTTTGCTTATTTTCACAGAGCGGAGAAAAGAAGTTTTTAGGCCCTCGTCGCCCGTGGCTACAGACCCAGCTGGGCTGGCGCTGTGTTGGAGCATCAGAAGATTAGACACAGAAAACAAACTTGCACAGGAAAAAAAAAAAAAAAAACTCTGCATGAACTCCTGCAGCGCCTGGAACAAGAGAGAAATCAAAAGAGTCTCAGGGCGAGCTGGTGAATCATGTCGTTAGCATGTGAGCTAACGGTTTCCTTCCGCCTCCCCGGAGTCCTTGATGTAGGACGGCAGACGGACAGATAACGGCCGGGTGCTGAGAAGAGCGGGGGTGACCTGATGTTTCCACGCTGCCGGGAAGCTGTGAAGTGTCCTGGTGTCCCGTCACATTGTCCTGCTCTTTATCTGCCCTCACTCAGGATGAAAAACACTCTGTACGCAGACAGACGCAGATAAGAGGGGACGGTATCCATGACCTCAGGCCTCCTGATGATGGAACTCTTACATCTGGTGCTCAGTCACGTTTGGTTCACAAACAGTGGAGGGGTTGAAGTTTTTACAGTGTGTGCTGTCTGCAAGTTTCCTCATCAACGCACGAGTCGAATTCTTTCATTTACTGCTGGTAAAAACAATGCAGAGCAAAGATGGTGCTGCTGGTGAAACGCTGCAGCGGCTCTGAGTCCTTCGCTCGGTGTCGGCGGCGCTGTTGGCAGCCGTGCGCAGAGAGGGCCGCTCTGTGAAAACTGGCATGTTGATGCTTTCATGCCACTGTCACGCTGTTCACAAGGTGCCCCGGAGGAGTGTCACATCGTATTCTTCTCACTTAGCCGAGCATGTCCCTGTCACACTCCGGGTTGCTGTAGTCAGACGGCGTTCCCCCTCCTGCCATCTGTCCTCGCCGTTACAGTCGCATGCGATAGTTATTCCAGTCACCTCGGTTCACGCTCTCGCTCGGAGGCAGCTGCATACCTCACCGATGTCTGCTGATTCTTCTAGAAAGCCGCGGTCCTCACTTCATCAGTCAGCATCACACGTGGAACATGTCAGCTGGAAGTCATAATAAAGGAGGTGAGCTCAGACCCTGCAGGAGTTTATAGAGGAGGAGGAAACTCACACACTGAGGGAGGACGTGGAGAAACTTCTGCGCTAACAAGAACTACACACACATGGCTGCTCACACACACACAGCTGCAGAATGAGTGTTTTCAGGCTGTTTCTGAGATGAATGAAGATGAACTCCATCTTGGTGCTTACAGAGACTCCTTCACCTCGTGTCTTTCATGAACTTCAGCCACTCGAGCAGGTCATCATGAGTCAAAGGATCTCACCTCACCACTGAGAGTTCCCCACCTGCTGCAGCTCTGTTATTGGTTCATTTGTTGTGAAGCCGTTTCCTGGCTGACGTGTCCCGCCCCCTTTCCTCGTCCCCGATGTTTCTGCGACGTGCTCGGCTTCGTGGTCTCGGCGGGATGGAGGATTCTGGAGCAGTCCCATGGAGGCTGCTTCCGTGTTTCTGTGAGATTTGATGATCGGAGCTTCGATTACCGAATTGATCAGAATATAAGAGGACGATCGTTTTCAAATTTACCTGAAACGTGTTTAATTTGAGAACCAGATCACTTTGAAAATTATAATAAAAACACATAGAAGAAGGTTAACTGCTGAATAACTGAAGTCTCTGTGATTCTGTTATTTAACATTAAGACCATCAAAGCTCAGCTGGACGATGAGACAAACCTGTGATCTGTTCTTCTCTCCGAGCTGCTCCTTCAAAGATGACAGTAAACACCTCTGCTGCAGTTATTCTCATTGTCCAGCGTCACTGAGTGACTCTGACTCTTTGGTGTCACTTTGTGTCAGACGGTCGCCGTGTCTCTCCATCTTTCATCCTCCTTCAGCTGTGAGTGACAGCAGGTCTCAGTCCTGAGAGACGTCTCCTCCACTGTCCTGAATGAATGTTGAAATTCTCACTTTATTCCACTTCATTTTCATTTTCTTGAATCTGAGTCAAACAGACCCAGAGTGTTTTATTTCACTTATTTAATGAAGCTTAGTTCTGGACCAGTAAACGGACCAGTACTTATGTAGTGTTTTTCTAGTCTTACCCATTCATTCATTCACCCCATCACACCACATTCACACACTGATGGCAGAACATCCATCAGTTTTAAGCTAACCCATTCATACCCATTCACACACCACTGACCAACAGTGGGAGCATTTTGGGGTTCAGTGTCTTGCTCAAGGACAATTCGACATGTGACTGGGAATCGAACCCTCAACCTTCGGATTCAGAGGCAACAATTGTACCACTGATCCACAGTTCTGCCAGGTGAATCATGCTGAGATCAAAATAAGAAAAGATCCAGTTTCCAGGCCTGGTTGAGTACGGGAGCTTCAGATCCAAAAGAAGCCAGAAGAAGTTCGGAGCTACGATATCTGCTTCAAATCCAGACTTTTCACTGAGCACTCAAGAACGTTCAGGCCAGCTGAGTGTTCCAGTTTGAACTGAGCCTGTGTTTTATTCCAGGTTTTATTCGGAACAACATGTCTCCATGTGTACTGATGGACGGTTGTGGAATGAATCTTTCAGGATTCAAACAGAGGAAAGGTGTTCTGGATTGTTGCTCAGAATGAGTATTCTGGAATATTCCTGAAGGCCTGGTGTGCTCAGGCAGGTGGTGGTAGACTGGGGTTCCAAAGTGCAGGTTAACTGGCCTTTAAGAAATGATCAGTATTCAGGATTTATTAATATCAGTTGGTGAAAAAAATGACAAAACCACCTCGTTCACTCTGTCATCAGCTTTAATCTTTAATCTGCTGCTGTTTAACCCCTGAGGAGACTCCAGCCTTTTTATGAACCCTTTAACTACCTCTTCATTTAACCCTTTAGTTTTCACTTTCTAAATGCAAGAGACATGAAGTATGTTTCATTTTTTTTACCGTTTAATGAACCAAGAAAAAAACAAAACATTTTTTAATTTTTTTTCTGTGTTGTTGGGGCACTAAAATCAGACACCACAGAATTCAGAAGAATTATTTTGTTGTATTAATTCCACTTCCTGTTTGTTGTTGTGTCTGGACGTCTGCAGCAGAACCTCCGCTCGCCTCGTGCAGCAGAGATGAAAGTGAAGCACAGACTCAGAAGCTAATTGCAATCAGGACTTAAAAGGCTGCAGCTCGGCGGAGATGGCAGAATATACGATGTGATGAGCGCATAAATCAGAGGGAGAGAAAATGCATTATTCACAGTGCAGATAGGACGGACATCATTTGTCTGCTTCCATTTGGAGCCCGGGCACTCAAGGCGATTTGACCACAGCGTTGCTCTTCACAGGGGATCCATTAGTTATTGGCAGAATAGCTGAAGGCCAATAAAACACATCGACTTCATCCAATTTCCTGCCCGCTCCGAGCCCTTTGATGCTCCACGTCCTCCTGCTACATTTCAGATAACACGTCTCACCGAGAGGGAGCGAACATCTGGGAGTGAAGTGTTTGTGCGAGGCTTTGGGATGGAGAAAAAAGCATAATTTGATGTGTCACCTTGGAGATGGCGGTTGACAGCTGTTCCGTGCACACGCTGCGTTTAATTGTGCGGGGAAATTAGCCTGACCTTGACTGCAGCGGCGGCGCCTGCCACTTCAAATGACATTGTTGTAATTTTCGACAAACACTCTGAGCCTTAATTATATGCTGGAATGTGCCTTCCTGCAACAGACACACTCGCTGCATACTTATGTAAGCCGTCGCTGCAGTCTCCATGGTAACCCCCAGCATCCTCTCACACGCCTCCTCCGATCTGCCGCCCCTGAAGTGGGCTGTTTCCATGGAAACCAGGCAGCAGCTGCCTTTGATGATGGCTCTCATGAAATGACACCCGCTGATAACGCCGGCTCCTCCGAGGCTCCGAGAGGGAGGATGGATGGATGGATGGAGGTGGGAGGGAAATTATGCAGAAAGAGAAAGCGAAAGACAATTATTCCTCGCAAAAACTGAGTCACATAACCGCGCAGAGGCACGCCGTGCTCAGGGGGAAGGGAGAGGGGGCTGCAGGTGGCATCTGAGCGACCGTCAGGAGCGTGCTAACACGCTGCTCTACACGATATGTATGCAGGCTCCTCTGCAGACAAAGGGAAGAGCAGTTTAAAGGCATCAACACCGCACGCTTTAGCGTCCTGGTTTCTGTCTGTATTCTAAGAAGCATCAGCTCCAAGAAAAATCCTCTTTATGGAGAGCAAAACCAGGCCAAACACAGTCCATAGCTGCGTTTCAATCATAGGAACTTTAACCTTAAATTTTTGGAGTTGGAGTCACAATCTCGCCTTTTTTTTTTTTTGCACCTGGTGCTGCAGCACAGCAACAAGAACACCGTGAACCAGATGAGAAACTCTTCGCCACATCAGGGCCAAAATGATTCACACGCTTCATTTCGATTCATCTGTCCTTGAAAAAAAAGTGTCGTCAAATTCTGTGCCTTGGCTGCGACGGAAAGAGAGATGCTTCACAGAGAGGTTGAGGCTCCGCCATCTGCTTCGCTCTTTAATCGACTTCTTCAAACAGAAAAGTGTCAAAGTGTCAGAATCCTGTCCTCCTCGCCCTGCCTCCACGCCACCAGCTCCACAACCCCCCGACACGGCTAATAATACATTCATTTTCCCCTGTAGCTCAGTGTGTGTGTGTGTGTGTGTGTGTGTGTGTGTGTGAGCTTTCTGACCTTCCTCTTTCGCACTCATCATGTGTGGGAGATCCTGTTGCATCAGGAGCAAACTGTTTGTGGTTACAAGTGACTGTTATTCATCCACGTTGTGCAACATCCTCAAATAAGCACACAGAGACTGTTTTTGGTGCTGCTGACTGAAATTGGCTCCGACATCGACTCCGCCTCGTGTTGGCTGAGAGACGTGCAGCGTGGGTAACGTAGGAGCGGTCCGGGTGTCCGTGGGCAGATGAAGCTCTAACCTGAATGTGAGTCTCCTGCCTTTGGGCTTCAGCAGGATTCATCTCACTGGGTGGAGAAAATAGCTTTGGCACCGGCAAGTAGATCAAAGTGATCAGACGAGTAATCCCCCATGAGTCACAGAGGAACCAGCTGAGGGGAGGGAGCTGAGTGTATGTATGAGGGGACGGCAGGAACATTAATGCTTCTTATTTCATCACTTTCACTCATTCACTGTGAAAAACAGAGCTGGTAGAAACAGACACTGAGGTACAAAAAGATGCAACATCTCCACTCTATGAACGTCAGAAGAGTCCCTGAGAAACTGTTCAAATGACCTGAAGCACAGCTTCAGTCATTGGTAACTCTCCACCTCGGCTGGGCCAGCCAAGACGTTTCAGCTGGTTTCACTTTTGTCTGAATTCTGTAAACTGAAGAACGGAACAGAAAACTGAGGCAGTTAGTCTGAGAGAGATGCAGCAAACAAATGAGTCTGATCAAATTTAACAGACTGTTACCAGGAATGGTCCAGGAGATACACGAAGGCATTCCAGAATTTAGTCCAGAATGGTCTCGAAGAGTAAGAGACATATTCCAGAATGTTTTTTGAATTGGCCTTAAGATTAGAGACATATTCCAGAATTTAGTCCAGAATGGTCTTGAAGAGTAAGAGACATATTCCAGAATGTTGTTTGAATTGGCCTCAAGATTAGAGACATATTCCAGGATCTTGTTTGAATTGGCCTTAAAACTAGAGACATATTCCAGAATGTTGTTTGAATTGGCCTTAAGACTAGAGACATATTCAAGAATGTTGTTTGAATTGGCCTTAAGACTAGAGACATATTCAAGAATGTTGTTTGAATTGGCCTTAAAACTAGAGACATATTCCAGAATGTTGTTTGAATTGGCCTCAAGATTAGAGACATATTCCAGGATCTTGTTTGAATTGGCCTCAAGACTAGAGACATATTCCAGGATCTTGTTTGAATTGGCCTTAAAACTAGAGACATATTCCAGGATCTTGTTTGAATTGGCCTCAAGATTAGAGACATATTCCAGGATCTTGTTTGAATTGGCCTTAAAACTAGAGACATATTCCAGGATCTTGTTTGAATTGGCCTTAAAACTAGAGACATATTCCAGAATGTTGTTTGAATTGGCCTTAAGACTAGGGACATATTCAAGAATGTTGTTTGAATTGGCCTTAAAACTAGAGACATATTCCAGAATGTTGTTTGAATTGGCCTCAAGATTAGAGACATATTCCAGGATCTTGTTTGAATTGGCCTCAAGACTAGAGACAATTTCCAGAATGTTGTTTGAATTGGCCTTAAAACTAGAGACATATTCCAGAATGTTGTTTGAATTGGCCTTAAAACTAGAGACATATTCAAGAATGTTGTTTGAATTGGCCTCAAGACTAGAGACATATTCCAGAATGTTGTTTGAATTGATTTTAAGATTAGAGACATATTCCAGAATGTTGTATGAATTGGCTTTAAGATTAGAGACATATTCCAGAATGTTGTTTGAATTGGCTTTAAGATTAGAGACATATTCCAGAATGTTGTTTGAATTGGCCTTAAAACTAGAGACATATTCCAGAATGTTGTTTGAATTGGCCTTAAAACTAGAGACATATTCCAGAATGTTGTTTGAATTGGCTTTAAGATTAGAGACATATTCCAGAATGTTGTTTGAATTGGCTTTAAGATTAGAGACATATTCCAGGATCTTGTTTGAATTGGCCTCAAGACTAGAGACATATTCCAGAATGTTGTTTGAATTGGCCTTAAAACTAGAGACATATTCAAGAATGTTGTTTGAATTGGCCTCAAGACTAGAGACATATTCCAGAATGTTGTTTGAATTGATTTTAAGATTAGAGACATATTCCAGAATGTTGTATGAATTTGCTTTAAGATTAGAGACATATTCCAGAATGTTGTTTGATTTGGCTTTAAGATTAGAGACATATTCCAGAATGTTGTTTGAATTGGCTTTAAGATTAGAAGACATATTCCAGAATGTTGTTTGAATTGGCCTCAAGATTAGAGACGTATTCCAGGATGTTGTTTGAATTGTCTTTAAGATTAGAGACATATTCCAGAATGTTGTTTGAATTGGCCTTAAGATTAGAGACATATTCCAGAATTTTGTTTGAATTGGCCTCAAGATTAGAGACATATTCCAGAATGTTGTTTGATTTGGCTTTAAGATTAGAGACATATTCCAGAATGTTGTTTGAATTGGCTTTGAGATTAGAGACATATTCCAGAATGTTGTTTGAATTGGCTTTGAGATTAGAGACATATTCCAGAATGTTGTTTGAAGTTGCCTCAAGATTAGAGACATATTCCAGAATGTTGTTTGAATTGGCTTTAAGATTAGAGACTTATTCCAGAAAGTTGTTTGAATTGGCCTTAAGATTAGAGACATATTCCAGGATGTTGTTTGAATTGGCTTTAAGACTAGAGACATATTCCAGAATGATGTTTGAATTGGCCTCAAGATTAGAGACAAATTCCAGAATGTTGTTTGAATTGGCCTTTAGACTAGAGACATATTCCAGAATGTTGTTTGAATTGGCTTTAAGATTAGAGACATATTCCAGGATGTTGTTTGAATTGGCCTTAAGACTAGAGACATATTCCAGAATGTTGTTTGAATTGGCTTTAAGATTAGAGACATATTCCAGAATTGTGTTTGAATTGGCTTTAAGATTAGAGACATATTCCAGAATGTTGTTTGAATTGGCCTTAAAACTAGAGACATATTCCAGAATGTTGTTTGAATTGGCTTTAAGACTAGAGACATATTCCAGAATGATGTTTGAATTGGCCTCAAGATTAGAGACAAATTCCAGAATGTTGTTTGAATTGGCCTTTAGACTAGAGACATATTCCAGAATGTTGTTTGAATTGGCTTTAAGATTAGAGACATATTCCAGGATGTTGTTTGAATTGGCCTTAAGACTAGAGACATATTCCAGAATGTTGTTTGAATTGGCTTTAAGATTAGAGACATATTCCAGAATTGTGTTTGAATTGGCTTTAAGATTAGAGACATATTCCAGAATGTTGTTTGAATTGGCCTTAAAACTAGAGACATATTCCAGAATGTTGTTTGAATTGGCTTTAAGATTAGAGACATATTCCAGAATATTGTTTGAATTGGCCTTAAGACTAGAGACATATTCCAGAATGTTATTTGAATTGGCTTTAAGATAAGAGACATATTCCAGAATGTTGTTTGAATTGGCTTTAAGATTAGAGACATATTCCAGAATATTGTTTGAATTGGCTTTAAGACTAGAGACATATTCCAGAATGTTGTTTGAAGTTGCCTCAAGATTAGAGACATATTCCAGAATGTTGTTTGAATTGGCTTTAAGATTAGAGACTTATTCCAGAATGTTGCCCTAAATTGTTGCTAAGAACAGCCTTGAAGACAAAGGGAAGCATGTGGCTTAGAATGTCCTTAAATATAAACAGACATATTCTGGAATGCTTCCTTGAATTTCCATAAAGCTAAAACTATGTTTTCCCAGATTTTACAAGAACTAAAGGGAAGTATTCTGGAATGTTGCTAAAAAGGGGTTTCATAGGCCTGCATTGGCGTGATTGGCACATGTTGGTACTCTGCACTCTCTGTGGGTGCTTGGGCCCCGAAGCACCCACAGAATCTGGACGTATGGTAACTTCAGTTAGATTCAGTGACTGTGAACTGAATAGCCCAACTGACTGATCGTCAGTGGTCAATATGTCGCTGATATATTCAGTTTTTTTACTCCGAGGAGATTCTGTCGCTGTGTTGTCAGTCATTTAAAAATAAGTGTTTTTGTTCTTACGGCAGGTTTGGAATCCAGAGAATTTATAAGTTGTGTAAATGATCTTTGTGAGATAAACAAAGATTATTATATCTTGAATCTTATATATAAGTTTATTGTACAGTTTTGAAGTGGTGTGACTGTGGTACGTCAATGTAAGTTGCTTCTTTGTCCTGAGTCAAATATCCTCTATCAGTTTTATTATTTCATATATCGGCCCATATATTGGATATTGGCTTTTTTAAGCCCCGATTATCGGTATCAGCATCGGCCCAAAGAATCCCCTCTCAGTAATCTAAGCCTCAGATATGAAGTCCAGCTCTGTCAGTTCATCGCTGTCATCAGAATCTAACGATGAGCGAACGATGGAGATAATAAACATTTACTTTAATCCATAAATCAGTGTGGTGGTTACCGACGCTCCGGTTTCCTCTCTCTTTCTGTTTTGGTGTAACTTTGGGAAGTTTCGTGTGGTAAACACACCACAGACTTTAGTTCCTTTGTCTTCACCGTCTTCCTCTGGAGTGTGGAGTCATTGTCATTGTTGGAAGGGAAGTGTGTGCAGTGATGTGAAAGAGAAATTAAAGCAGACGTACAGCTCCTCTCTGTGACTGTGTCGATTGGTTGTGTGATTATGGTGCGTCCACTGTTTATTTTTCACGTGTCATCCAGACTGAACTCTGTAAAACTTTCTCTGAAACACAAGTGAGCTGATATCGATTCATCTGTATGAAAACATGATGAGTGGATGAATGAGGAACTGAAAGGACTGAGGATGAGGTTCAAGTGTGAACTTGTCAGAAAAACATTTTTATTAAGAACAGAAACCTGGAAATCCTGCTGTTGAAAACCGTTTAAATGTTTGTACTTTCTACCTCCCACCTGTGCAGACACACTGTGTGTGTGTGTGTGTGTGTGTTATTTTGTGTTTCTAAATGCTCAGACACATGAAATCCTCCCCCAGTGTTTCACTCTGAGCTTCCTGTAAGGTCACTTTGAAGTTAAAGGGTATTTTCGCTTTGACTGAATCAGAAAATCACCCTGTGAAGACAGTAATTTCCCCCTGTGAGGAGAGACAGCTGTGTCACTGCACGTCTGGCCCTGAGCAGGGGAATGTTCACCCTCTGCAGACTGCTTTCAGGCGCTGATCTGATGCTCCCAACGATCTTATGTTTCTGACACTGAGATTCTCACAGGCTGAATGATTTCACCGCTGTGACACAGACGTTAAGAGGAGGTTTGAACGTGCAGCTCTGAGAGAGGATGGAGGAAGAGAATATGAAGCCCTGTGGAGTGAGAGGATGAGTTAAAGATGAAGACATGTTCAATCCAACATGAACTCAGACTGAGGAGTTTCAGGGCCAAACCCTCCTGCTTCATCCATCAGGACCAACTGGAGAGGAAGCTGGTCTGAGGCCTCGCTTCGTAGACATGTTTGTCTACGTTAGCAGATCATTCAGGGTTCAGATCCACTTCTTTGCCTCCTTCCTAAACTCAACAACAAAGTTTGTTCCTCAAGATTTAAAAGCTTCCATAAACACGTGATACTTGTGTTCTCTCAGCGTCGTGCGTATGAGCTACTTCAGTCACAGGATTGGTCACAGATTTCCAAACAGCCGTCTTCAGGCCTCATCCAATCCTCTGGACGCAAAACATGAAGCTGATGATCTTTCAGCAGGAATGAACTTATTTACGGCCCGTTTTAAAAACAGTTGGAGTTGGAGTCTTTTCTTTATCACCACCAACTCGGTAGTTAAGAAGATGTTAAGATCTTTGGGTACAAACATTCTGGCAGAACTAGGGTCTAAATTTAGTTTTGGGGGAGGGGTGGGACTTTCCAGAGATGAAGGAACTTTGGGGGTGTCGGGCCTGAAATCTGAACATCTCTGATTGGTGGAGCAGCCTCAGTGTTTTTATGTCCCCCCTCCCTCCGTCCACAGTAAGATGACCCCCCAGTTGTGATGGACTTGGTTTAGTACCTCCTGATCGATGGTCTTCTGTCAGCTCCCGGTGTTCCACTTTAAAGAGTGACCCTGTAAACTGGTGACCTTCAGCTGAACGTGTCAGTGGATATCCAGTTTACAGCAGCTGCTCAATCACAGAAGGACTCTTCAGATATGTACCCTAATTTAGTTTTTTATGTGTCATAATTTCCTCATCCAATCAGGATTTAATGGGGATCTGAAGCTGTTCAACGGGCTCCTTCTGAAGCTCAAACACGACTCCATCCCTGCCGTCCTCATGTTTCAGAGGGGTTCGCAGTCCGCCGTTCCTCCTGTCGAAGCTGTTTGGGCTTTTAGAAACAGCACGATCAAAGCCAGCCAACCACAGGCTGAATATCCTCCATGCTAACAGGCTAACTGTAGTGCTACATGTCTTTGCTGAAAAGCCTTCATTGTTGTCTTACTGCCCTCTACTGGTCTGGTGGTGTTTTGCAACTACCTTTATTTTCTCTCCACACGTCTTCGTCCTGTTTTGTATGATTTACTCGGGTCTTTGACCCCAAGGCTGAAATGCAGACTAACAGTGGGCCACAGGAGGTCCAGTCTGATGTCTCTGTTTACGACGGCTTCCCGAACATTTACTCCTTGAGTCTTTGTTTACGTCTCTCCAGATCACATGACTAAACAGATCAAGGTGCTTCGTTTCCTCCTCGTTGAACCTTTATTGTGGTAGCTCATGTTGCGTGCGTGATTAAGAAAAGATTGAAACTAGTCTGGACTTTGAAACTTGAAGGCAGCACTCCAAACTGAAGTGTCGCCGATACTTGAGATGTCTGGATTCGCTCCGAGGTAACTGCTAACGTGTGAAGCTCTAAGTAGGGGCTGAGACGTGTTCTCATAATCAGAAAAAGGTTCTCGATGGCAGCCTGCCCTCCCTTTGTGTCTGCATTTGCTGATATCAACGTCATCAGACAGTCGACTCACTGGGATTTTCAGAGACTGTGTGACTTGAGGTCTCAGCGTTTTGAGGGAAGTGTTTTGATGTTTCACATGAGTCAGGTTTTCCTGGGTTTATCAGACTCGGTGGGTGTGCTCGTCTTCCTTTAGCTTCATCTAGTCAGACACCGAGGGCGGTGAAAACGCAGGTGCAAGTGAAAGTATTATCCAGCAGTCTGGCTCTAGTTAGGGTGATGTTAGTTTGGGGCTTTATGCCAAAGAGGAAGTAACTCTGCTCTGGAAGGCTCGGTTGTGAAAATACAGTACACCCGCACAGATGGCCGCGATGAGTCACGTCACAAGGCTTCCTCCTTTTCTGCTGGATAATCCTCATCAATTAGCTGCATTGTCAGCTGGCTTTTCACTCAGCTGAAACTGATGCCTGAATGCTCAGCGGCGGAGAATCTGGGCCTCTTTTTCCTTTGAATGGTGACTCACCCGTCAGGGAGAAAACTCTTTTATTGTCGGAGCTTTTCTCCTCACCGACTTTGGATGATTTATTTACGAAGCCGCAGGCAGTCGCAGCTAAACCCTCCCACTGCGTACTGTCAGGAATAAAGACGCAGTTGCATCATCGTGGTTTTTTCATCAGTTAACACTGAAGGCACACCCAAAGGGGGATAAAAACCGCTCTTGTGAGAAAGATGGGGGACAGGCTCCTACCTGTCCCCGTCCTGCTTTCAGGGTTTGAATGAGGTTTTGTTATCTCTGCGATTTGTTTTCATGGTATCAGTGACGAAAACTGGAGACAGACACATGAGATTTTCTGAGGGAGATGTGCTCCTGGAAACGTTACCCTGCCTCAAACACATACAGAGAAAGACACAAAAGGACAGTCAGAGCTCTATAAAAAGACCTTCAGCGGGACAGTATGTCACTTCCTGGATTTAACATGACCTTTGGACCTGGTGTGTACTGATACCTCAGACAGGTGTGGCAGGAAAGAGGCAGAATAAAGATGCAAGAGGACACCGTATCAGGACAGGGTTACAAATCTGTTTGTACCGTATCTCATATGACCCCGTTCCCATAAAGGAGAGAGAGATAAAGTCCAGAGTGGTTTTTAAAGCTGGATCAGCCATTAATCATTAAAAACAGAGCAGCAGATAAAGAGCTGCTCTCTAAGGTGACATGTAGCTGAGTATGACATGTTTGATGTTCTCACTTTCTGTCTTTGGGATATTTTTATTCACATTTATTTCCCACTGTTTACCATTTTTATAGCAGCAGTGCACACCCATGTGTGTCAGGAACAAGAGCTGAAAAATGCCCAGTTCATTCTAACCATTTGTACCTTTTTGTCCAAGTTTCCAGGAAACGTTCCTCTTGTCAATCATTGCCTTTTCCCACAAACTGTACAGACCTGTGAAGTCTAAGTCTGGAGTCTACTGAGTGCTAACAGTACTTGACTTGATGCTTCTTGTGAAAGGAACTTTTCAAAGGGTGGAATAAGTTACAGTAACTCTGTTTGAAACTCTGTTTACTAACACAGGAAGGTGAACTCCCGCACACTGTTTAACTTGCAAGAAAAAACTTTTCGGTTTCAGACCTTCATCAGGCAAAAAGTTTGTTAGAAAGGGCATGACGTCTTAAGTAGGAAGTGACAATCACACCTGTAGACAATTATCATCATGACGTAACATCTGCACCAAAGACATGAGGACACACTCTCCTACTTTGGACTCTGATTGTTGATTGATCCCTGAGGGACGGTCCTGTGGCTGAAACACCTTTTCTTTAGATGAATGATGTGCTGAAGGTCCCTGATATGGCTGGTGGAGACCAAAACAGAGGAAAAACTGGACTTGGACGTTTCCACAAACTACCCTTGTAGTTTATGGGGGGGACTTTGAAGGCAGGGCTGAAACACGGCTCCACCTCTGCTGTCTTCACGCTTTGGACGGCAGAGCGGTCAGCTGTTTGGGGGCAACTGGCTTTAGCTCGCTCGTCTTCTTTCAAGTGTCAACAAATCCATCTGCAGTGAAATAAAGCACCACCCAAACCAGCACAGGCTGAACATCCTCCATGCTAACAGGCTAACCGCTGTACTACATGGCTCGTCTGTCTCCTTCTGTGGTGACATTTTCACTGAAAGGCCTTTGCTGTCGTCTCACCGCCCTCTACTGGTCTGGTGGTGTTTTGTCATGTTGAAATGCAGACAAACAAACGGGCTACAGAAACAGTTCAGTTCTGTGGAACACAGTTTATGCAAGTCCTCAGAATATTTTCCTAATTTTTTGGACTCACAGGGTTTCTTCAGCCGAGGTTTCCAGAGCAGAGGCTCACTGGAAGCTGAAAGACTCTTAAGAGCCAAATGATCCTGAGTTGGTGTCCCGACCTGTGAAAAGTCTTCTGAATGCAGCCAAACCAATTAGAAATGTGAGCATAGCAAGCCCCGCCCACAGAGTCCCAGTATTAAGAGAACTAATGCCCGGGCAGGAACCTTACACCCATGCCCTGCAGAGATCAACAACTGAAAGATGCCCTCACCAGCTCTGCTGTGGTTGTCCGGATTGCAGGACAACAGGAACACTTTGATGAGGTTTGAATGGAACAATTAACGTTCAAATAAAAGGGAATTCAAAGACTTTAAAGAGTCATCCAGGTCAGGGGGTTTTGGGGTTTAGGAAGGTGAGCTCAGATTCCAAACAGCAGACACAGTAACACCTGCTTCCTTTGGTTCACGTCTTCAGCTTTCAGACCTGCTTCAGGAGCAGATGTGTGATCCAGTGTGACTCTCTGTAATGGATTCTGTAAATGGTCTAAGCAAAAAAGGCCAGCGCGGCCATATTGGAAATGAGGCGTGCTGTGAGTCTCCACAGTAACAACCATAGGACGCTCCACAGTCATGTGATCTGAGCTGGGCCTCTGATTGGACGAACTGGCGAGCTTAATATTGTTGAATCTGCCTAGTTAGAAAAAAATTCACCCCCCGTACAGTGTGTGCTGTTAGTGAAATCAGCGATTCAGACGGGAGACATTCTTTGTTCCAGGCTGTAAATGTGCTGATTTTGGCCGTGAAAACGGCTTTTTTTGTCTTGGTGTGTTTGTGACTTCCGGTACTTCCGGAGCCTCAAGCGGACACTCGAGGAACAGCAGACTTTAGCACTTCTGCATTGCCTCATATTTCCAGACTGGAGGTTGATGCTTGGTTTGGACTCATCAACACATCAGGGGAACAACACATGTCTTCCTTCCAATTGAAACCCTGCAGTAGTTTTCCAGTTCAGTTTCTTTGAATGGGTGTGGATGAAGCTGCTGGTACTTCCAGAGCCAGCCTCAAGTGGACACTGAAGGAACTGCAGTTTCCAGCACCGAGGCATCAGCTTATATTTCAAGACTGGAGTCAGACTCACGGAAGAAATGCAACAACAGCTCATTATTTTCATCTGATTTGGACCGAAGCAAACTAACTACTGTCGTGAAAACAGCCTGGGACTTGTTTGGTCGTCTTTTACAGAAGAAGTCCAGTCAGTTCAAGTCTGCAGTCTTTGGGAGGCACAGATTCTGCTGCAGCTTTTCTCTGCACAGAAGCCTGTCTCATAATTTCCGGGGTAGGGAAGCGATGTTGGATTTCTGAGGGCTGTTTCTGTTGATTCAGGGGAAAATCCATTTTACAGCCTGTGCATCCAGCCAAGTATCCAATTAGTGCTGTAAAAAAAAAACCTTCAATGAGGCAGAGTAGAAATTATATTCTGTGAATTCTGAAGCTGCCCTCACCAAGGTCCAACACGAGGGAATCAATGACTTCACTGAAATATCAAACTGTATCATAAATTATTGTGTTTCATCGGCTGCAACCTTGATCTGCCGGAGTGAGGCAATTTCACCGTCTTTGCTGCTGGAGACGAGCCGTGCCACTCCAGCTGCACTTCTGCAGATATTCAAATAATGGCCCTCCGCTCTCACAGAGAGAGAGAGAGAGAGAGAGAATGAATTTGAATAATGCATTGCAATGGGAGAGAGGCCACAAGGCCTCCGAGGTCGTAAATTCTGCCGCTGCACCGACCCGGCCCACGGGAACGGGAGGCACACAGGGTTGTTTATAAAATGCCCTTGGAAAAATGAGTCTGATCCCAGCCAAACCGTAAGCCATGGGGAGAGCATTAGATAACCCACAAGCTGCAGAGTAATGAGAGTAATGAGGGAGATGGAGAAGCGGAGCCAGGACACGGAGAATGCATCCATTTATTGGCTGCGTGCTCTGATTGCTCAGACCATTTGAGACAAACTGGAGCCTGACGCGGAGCTGGAGTCCGTTTCGTCTGATCAGCAGCAACGAGCGCTTTCCCCCCTGCCAGGGAGAGCTCCAGGACGCCGCAGCCATACATCACACCCATGGCGTAACCACTCATCCTTTGTCTGTTCATCCGCTTTCAACAGGGGCCGACTTCATCATGCACTCATAACCTGATCATCTCCACCCGTAGATGGCAGATCCTATCAGAGCGCCGATCCTGTGAACTCCAGCAAAGACAGACCAAACAAACCTTATCTCAGTCCTTCAGAGGTTTCATACCTCTGTGCTGCTCTGTTTCCAAAGAAGAGTTTGGTGTCTCCCATCCGATCGCTGCTCTCATGCTGCTAACAGCTGCCTCACCTCCTGAGGCGAGCATTAGCCGCCGTGCTAATGGTGACACAAAACGACATCAGATCTTCTTCAAAGAGCGGAAGATTTCTCCTATTAGCTCATCGGCTGCAAAGAGGATGGTACTGTGACACACGCACAATGTCTTTTTCACCTTTCAAGATCTCAAATCTCATCTCAAGATGGAAAATATCCATCTCAGCCAAGGCCAGTGGAGAATGTTTGAAGTTGAAATATTTGAGGTTAACTGTTACTTATGTTGTTTTTTTCTCCCTGTATCTCATATTGTAGTGTGTCTTTATCTTTTTATTTTGTTTGGTTTTCATCAGTTCAGGGCCCTGCTGCTGATTCCAGGGGTTGTAGAGCGGGGATTGGAGTGGATCCGTCTGATAAAAGTAATGCTTCCTCTTCCTTAGATAAATAATTGATCACAAAAAAAAAATCTTAAGATGTACAAAAAAAAAATGCACTCTAGGCATGTTGTTTGTGCTGTAAACCGTGGTACCACTCTCAGCAGGAAGTAGAGAAAGTAAACACAACACAGCCCCCCCCCCCCCCCCCCCCCCCCCAGACCAGGTTCCCCTGCTCCCCTTGATGTCTCATTAGCAGCTAAAGCAGCTTCCTCCTGTTCAGTCAGAGAGAGGAGGGACTGGGGGATGGGCGCTGGTGTGTGTGTGTCCTAAAGGGTCTGTTTGCAGAGAGCAGGTGAGCCTCAGGGCTGGCTGGCTGGCTGGCTGGCTGGCTGGCTGGCTGGCTGGCTGGCTGGCTGGCTGGCTGCAGTGTTATTGCCTCCAGAAGGATTCCTGTAAATGAGGCTCCCCTCCCCCCCCAGCCTTCCTCTGGCAGCCCTCCCCGTAAAGCCCGGGTGACGGAGCAGGTAATAAAGGGCCTGAACGCAATGAGTCAGCACTTTAGCCTCCATTTAATTTCATCTGAATGCAGCGCTGATCCCTCCCTCCCTCCCCCACTCCTTCCTCTCCTGTCTCCCCATCCCTCCCTCCCTCCCTCCACCCCTCTCCTCTTCCTCCCTGCAGCAGACTTAACCCCTTCCTGCCTCCTCCACCGCTCTGTTTTTACACCCTGTCTCTGGAAGATGCCCGTAAATCAAGCGCCGTGTGCTTCAAATGTTTCCGCGCTTTATTGTTTTCAGTGCGCGGCCTCTTAAAGCTGGTGTTGGAGAAGCAGAGGCGAAGTGGGGGGGGGGGTTGGGGGTTGGAGGGGGGGAATGTAGGCCACACATTCCTTTCCTCCGAGCTGTCTGAACACAAGCGAACACCGCGCTGCACAATCAGACCAGGATTTCCGCCATTCCACAGCGCGAGCCAGACTCTGACTTTTCCTCTTGCTTTGCACGAGTCCCCGGCTGCTCAGGTTCCTCGCTCATGCTCTGCGGCTTCCAGTCCTGCATGACGTGCGGTTTTCCATCCCATTTTTCCAGCCCGTCTCCTTCTGTTTGAAACGCCGCTGAAGCTGCTGCTCTTTGTTCTGCACGAACCGGATGCTTGTCAGAAGTGTGTGACACACCTTCATATGCATACTCAGGCAAAGCTGCTGTGTTTGTTTTTAACATCCTGCACACACACACACACACACACACACACACACACACACTGTGTGTTTGTTTAATATTCCTCATGCAGTCCCTCCTTGTGTCTCTCCCCGTCCTCTGTTTGACTGATTGTTTGTGCTGTTTCCTGGGAAGGAGCGATGACATTGTCCAGACCTCGTCCTCTCCCCCTCTCTCTCTCTCTCTCTCTCTCTCTCTCTGGCCAGCTCTCGGCCTTTGTGTCTCATGCAGCTGCAGTACAATAACAGTGTTTCAGTGCAAAAGTCCAGACAGGACTTTGGTTTGAATAAGCACCCCCGGGGCCACGTAATAACCCAGCACCCCCCTGTCCCGGTCTCCCGGTCTCCCAGTCAGCCCCTGAGAGCTTGGGGCCGCTCCATAACACATTCCTCCTCATGCAGCCCGGCCAGCCGGCCCGGCAGCCAAACCACCGAAGGAAAAATACAGAGCATGGAGCTGTGATTCAGAGCCCTGATATAGAATATCACCTCCTCCCTTCTCCTCCGTCCAACAGCTGGTTTCCTGGAAGCAGGCGTGTGCGGTGGGAGCTTGGGTTGAGGAGGGGAGGGGAGGGGAGGGGAGGAGGCCCAGCTCCTTCAAAGGCCTCTCTGTTCACATCTGCAGATCCATGCTGCAGTGTTGCAACATCCTCCAGAGCGGGCTGTGTTTATGTGAGGGCGGGGCGTGCGAGGATGTAACGCAGGTTATCTCCCGATGACTTCAGCTTGAGGTCGTGGTTTTCCCATGCTGGGTGACCCTGTATGTTCAGAGGCTGAAAGTTGAAGTGAAAGTGGGAGGAGCTTCATCTCCAGCTGGTGGAGATTTAAACTGAGACATGTTTCAGTAATCTGAGGCTTCATCTCTTATCAGGTCATAAAATCACAGCTCTGCTCTCATGTTTCCCATCAGCACAGAATCTCACACACTCTTCAAAGGAGCAGCGTGTGTGAGCGGACGTTTCCAGCCTGACTTAGTCTGGTCTGTTTCCAGCCTCCAGCATGTAAACGATACACACAAGATCAAAATGCAGCTGGTTTTAGCTTCAGCCACAGTCTCTGCAGTCATCCTCCGAAACACACGGGGGCGCTGTGGCTGAGGGTCGTGTTTCAGATCATCCTTTGTTTCCTGTTTCTTTTTTTTTCACAGCAACTCTGAACATATTACGTGAAACTGGCGCCGACACATGTTGTCGGTGGTCATACAGCTGAATAGATGTCGAATGAGTCAGAGGAAATATGATGCCGCCCATTGGACCAATCACAGGGCTACATGAAAGGGTCACACAGACCTTCATCGTGGACCACAGCCCTGAAACCGAGCAGAGACGTCCAGCAGCAAGAAGGGAAGCTGAGGCAGAACTGCAGTTCCACAAGTGTCCACTAGAGTCTGGCTGCAGGAGCACAAGGCCCCGCCCCTTTTTGGTGGCCGCATCAGTTACGGCTCAAAACTTTCTGCACAAGTTTTTACACATTTTAATCATGATTTCATGCAGAATATCAAAAGACTTTAACTAAAGGTAAATATAGTTTAAACTTTAATTATTAAATGAATTTAATGAATCCACAGATTAATTTCCTGATGTCAGGGCTGAGATTACTGCCAGAGAAACTGAATTTGAATTATTATATTGAATATGAAAAGCGTGAATTAAAATTGAATTTGTTTTGAAATTAAGTTGAAAATTCAACTCTCGATATTCCTTAAATTCAAATTTAGTTTGTATGAATTTAAATTTAGAGTCAAAATCAAGTTCAGTTCAGCGCGGGACAACCATCACACACCTCATCTACGTCACACCACCCTGAACTAAAATCAAACTGTTAAACATAAACATAAATTATGCAAATTTAAATTCAACTTTTTTTTTTTGTTGTTGTTTTGCATTTAAGGTACACAGAGGGTTAAATTTTCAAGTAGGTCAAACACAATTTCAAAGCAGATAAATTTAATCTTAGATAATGTTTTTCTCAGATTCAATAAAATAATTCAGATCAGCTTCTCGGAGCAGAAATCTGAGCCCGTCCTGTTGACAGTTACAGAGCGTGAACTCTGACGCACTTTCAGGACTAAATCCATGATTGACAGCTCTGTGGACCAATGAGATCGGAGCAGACTGAAAGAAAATGTTACAAACTCACGAATCACTGAACTTTTGGCTTCACTTCTGTTGAACCTGAAAGCAGCAGAGATGCGTCGTCCTTCATTACGTGCAGTCAAACCATCATCATCTTATCACTGAGGATTAATGTACCACACACTGTTATTGCGCTCGCCTCTGCAGCTTCAACACTTACAAGTAGAGCACCCTTAACCTACTTTAGAGAGCCTGTCAAGTCATACGTCTGCGCAGCCGTTCCTGTCTGCACAGTGACCTTGGAGTGGAGGAGAAGAATAGGAGCAGGGCTCACTTCCCTCCTGTGCCTGAACTGCCTAATTTAGGAAAGCGTGTCAGTGTGAACCTTTGTCACACTGCCGGGCTCAGAATACCCATTGTTCCCCTGATGGAGTCATTCCGCTCGGAAAAAAAGCTTTTCACAAAGCCAGAACATCCTGCATCCCCGCGCCCGCCGCTCAGACACATCTGCATCTGTATGCATTCACCCGGCGAATTAGCGTATACACACTCTCACACACACACTCACACACACACACACACGTGCCCGATGGAGAGAGAGAGAGATTAAGAATGGAAGTAGGCTAGCATGAGATCATGCATGCGCTGGCTCATTAGGTGCGTTTAATGTAGTCTGCCTGAACAGCCATCTGTTCCATGTGGACGGTGCCAGATATGATGTGATGCTGGCAGCCATGCTGGTTCCTGTTTACCATCTGAAAGCCGGTTGTTATGTTGGAGGCTAGACTTTACTTTTTACATCCTCTCATAAAACTCTTCATAAATTCGTCCATTAAAGGAAGTTTGGCAACAAAGAAGTTTGGAAGCAGCTTGAAAACAGTTGTTCTGATGGTACAGTGGTGTGTGGATCCTCTTTCACTCCTTCTCTTATTTTCATGCACCTTGTAGCTTCAGCTCAGAGGGTTGGATGCTCTGCAGGCAGCCTCTGAAGGCTGTTGGTTTGGTGATGCTGAACACAGATCTTGGCAGAAAATTGATCCACGTCCAGTCCGTCTCCTTCCAGTTGAAATTTCTCTCTGAACTGAAGGTTTTCTCGATCAAAAGTCGTTTTCTAAAAACCTGTCGAGTCAGGTCCACCTATTCTGACGGATGTTTTCATGTTGTTTCAGTATCTGACTCTCCGTCCCGCATGATCACATATGAGCAAACTGATGCCTCATGCTGTAACATCTGGTGAAGGTTGAAGTCTCTTCTGCTGTGGATCTTAGGATTGCCGGAGCTAAGACAGAGTCATTGAGTCAGTTAAAGCTCCAGCGCCGTGATGAAGGGGAGACGCACATCTTTTAGAAATATACAAATTTTGCAGTACTACCACAAATCATAGGGGGGCAGTGTTGAGCAAAAGTTCGCGACAGACGCGTAAAACATAACCAAGCTGCAGACTTCTCTTCAGTTCCTGGAGCGGCAGATGGATTTGTTGTTTGTTTGGCTCTGGTGTATAGAGCTGCCGAGATCAGTCGACTAGTCACGATGACTTATTTAATAATCGACGTCGTCGTTTTAATATTTTTTTAAACTGCCGCTGTACTTTCACCTGTCTCGTCTGCCTTTCTGTCCTTGACGCATACGCGCAGAAGTGGTAACCAGGGTAACCTGTGATGTCACTGGAAAAGTTACGCCCAACAGTATCATGGCTAGCCGACAACAGAGCTGGAAAGTTTGGGAGCATTTTTCCAAAATAAAGGAGAAAAGTGTGCAATGCAAAATCTGCAAAGCAGAAATGTCCTTCCATGACAGAACGACGGCGATGAACGAGCATCTGAAAAGACAGCACGCCGTGGCTGATTTATTTTCTGACCAAGAATGACAATCTCTGTAAGCTAATTGGCTAGTTAGCTGCTAACATTAACGTCAACAGGGAGCTACCTACTTAATAGCGATGTCATGTTTGAACAGAAAATTGGTCCATTAAAAAAATGTCAGAAATGCTGCTACAAGCTGCAAAGTTCATTAAAAGCTGAATGAACTATGATATTAACTGTCTTCATTTTTAGTTAGCACATACCTTAAACACTTGAAGCTGGAAGCTAATGATGTTAGCTGTATGCTGCTGCAATAAGCTGCAGTTTATGTATGATCCGAATAGTCGACTAATCACAAAAGATAATCGGTGACTAGTCGCAGCCCTACTCTGGTGGCAGAAACGCCTCTGAAATCTGGGAGCTGACAGCGTCACTCTTCTTCTCTGGTTTAGCTTTGACTCTGAGTGGCGCTCTTCACAGGATGCACTCTTTAACATCCGTCCTGACTGTAAGAACAGGTCTTCACGGAGACTTTTATGTAAGGATCTGTTTTAACAAAGACATAAATAAAGCAGTCTTATCTCGAGGACATCCTGTAGGATCATAAAAAGCTGGACTCAGCCTCGTGAATCATTAAGCGTGCGTTGAGCGTATCATCACATCCCTGAAATGTCTGATAAGTTCCGTCAGACCGTCAGGACCTGATGTTTATGTCTCTGCAGCTCCGTGTGTGTCATCTGTCTGACTCCACGTTCTGGCTTCTAGAAACGTACACATCGAGTGATTCCTCAGAGACTCAGACCCCCTCCTCTCTCTCTCTCTCTCTCTCTCTCTCTCTCTCTCTCTCTCCTGTCTCAAACTGAGGAGGTCTCAGAGATTAACTTTCCACCTCTGTGATCCTCTTTACCGCCACGCCAAAAGCAACAGGGCTGCAAACGTGCTCCGTCTGCGTGAGACAAAAACCAAGGCCGATTCTGCAATAATTTACGACCCCGCGTCTCAAGGTTATTTCTGTTCTTTACCTTTGCTGCTTTTTCATTTCCATGACCTCATCTCTGCGATGACTCCGGCTGTAAACAAGGACGTCATTTATATTCAGAGGACGTTTGGTATTGTACAGAAAACGTGCCTCGTCCGACATATTAACGAGTTCTTCAGTCCAAGCTTGCATTAAGACTCATTTCCTTTTCATTACATAAGCTTGTTTTGCATATTTCCATTAGGCTTTGTATTCACGCTCCGTCCCCAATCACAGTAATTGCTTCCTCCTCTTGCCTTTTGGAGTCTGAGGAGATTACCGCTCCACAGCTGCACACGATTGTTTCAGAATCGGAGGGGGAATCCAGAATTAAGAAATGTCAGCGCGCGGTGACAAAAGTGAAGTTTCGTGCTGAGATTTCACCCGCAGCCGCCCCGGCTCTTAATGCTCTGCGGTTTATTAGTGCAGTATATCTGTGAGACTCCTCTCAAACCGCAGGGTAGAGATATAAAAACGGGCCGGTCCTCCAGGAGACGGGAATGAAAGCCTCCATCATGGCAGCGCGGGAGGAGGCAGCTGAGGTATTCCTTTGATGTGGGAGGCTCAGATATTAAATAATTGAGTTGCAGGAGATTAAAGTTTCAGGAGCTAATTTGGCCCCCTCCCCGGCCTGTCACTCTGCAGCCTGCAGACGCCCGGTGAATAAGAGTGACTCACTTCCTGCATGTGGCTGCGCTGGAGAAACCCTATATCTGTGTTCAGAGTGAAACAGGAAGTTCATCCAGGGCACGCTGCGTGTGTCTCTGACTCACAACGAGGATGACGCCATGTTTGTTTTTTTGCCGTCCAAGTTTTCAGGAATCCAATCCTCCTGCGCGCCCGAACAACAAAAGAAGCACGGAGGGGTTTCACTTCCCTCCTTTCCCCTCATAAACAGCAGAGCTGCTGACAGCTGGATGTTCTGTGGAAAGAAGTGTGTGTGTGTGTGTGTGTGTGGTGTGATGCAAGAGGAACATGCTGCTTGAGTAAGACTGCAGCTCAGTGATGTTCAGGAGGTTTCAGTTTCAGTCAGCAGACGCTTTCACACATGAACTCCTGACGTTCTTCAGATGGTTTCAGGAGGAGTAATAACACTACACTGACTTTATGAAGCACTGCAGGTGTGTTTGGAGCCAGGATGTGATAAAAACACGCATCAGTGTGTCAGAAAGGGAGAAGTGGATGGAGGCAGCTCTGGACAGAGATATGCTTCAGCTGGAGACAAACCTGGTGATGATTATAAGGTCAGATTTATGTGTATAAAGAGAGACAGACCGTTGGTTATTTTGGATTTCATTGATGTAATGAAAAATGCTGAGGAAAAGCAAGTATTTCATGAACAAGAGAGGACCAAAAACTGAACCCTGAGGTACACCCTGAGTTAGAGGAGCTATGAGCAGCAGTTTATAGACTGTAGACGTGGTTAACTTCAACTTCAACTTCAACTTCTTTATTTAAAAGGGGACAGCGCAATTTCATAAAACACAGGATTACACAAGGTTAAAAAAAGCCAGAATTAGCCAAAAGGCTAGTTTTCATCTGTAGTCCCCTGGCCATGATGTGAAACAGGCAATAAAATACATTTTTAAAAATGAATGAGAGAGAAAAAAAATAAAAATAAAATAAAATAAAAAAAATAATAAAAAAAAAAAAAAATAAAAAGGAAAAGAAACAAAAAAAAGGAAAAGAAACAAAGAAGAGAGAAAGAGAAAGAAAGAAAAAAGAAAAACAAAAACAATATAATACATAAGAGAACAAAAAAAAAACCCGGCGCTCCCATTTCCAAAACCGGAAAAGTCAAATGGCTCCTTAAAGAAAAAAAGACGAGCGATTTCTGGGATAATACGGAGCTGCATAGAAATCAAGAGCAACAGCTTTCCAGTCACGGGCAACAACTGATGCAAGCTCTTCTCATTACCGCAACTCTTCAACTATTCGAGCAAGAGAAAAAATTAGTGGTGGGACTTGATTAAAAAAATTAATCGAATTAATTATGCCATTTGTAATTAATTAATCCCATTTTAATCGCATCGATATTCAACATCAGAAGCAACACTTTTCAAACAGATTTTGGTAGAAGACTAAATAATAGGGCTGCCACATACGATTATTCTGATAATCGACTAGTCACCGATTATTTTTTGTGATTAGTCGATTATTCGGATCAAACATAAACTGCATCTTATTGCAGCAGCATACAGCTAACATCATTAGCTTCCAGCTTCAAGTGTTTAAGGTATGTGCTAACTAAAAATGAAGACAGTTAATATCATAGTTCATTCAGCTTTTAATGAACTTTGCAGCTTGTAGCAGCATTTCTGACATTTTTTTAATGGACCAATTTTCTATTCAAACATGACATCGCTATTAAGTAGGTAGCTCCCTGTTGACGTTAATGTTAGCAGCCAACTAGCCAATTAGCTTACCGAGATTGTCATTCTCCGTCAGTAAATAAATCAGCCACGGCGTGCTGTCTTTTCAGATGCTCGTTCATCGCCGTCGTTCTGTCATGGAAGGACATTTCTGCTTTGCAGATTTTGCATCGCACACTTTTCTCCTTTAGTTTGGAAAAATGCTCCCAAACTTTCCAGCTCTGTTGCCGGCTAGCCATGATACTGTTGGGCGTAACTTTTCCGGTGACATCACAGGTTACCCTGGTTACCACTTCTGCGCGTATGCGTCAAGGACAGAACGGCAGACGAGACAGGTGAAAGTACAGCGGCAGTTTGGAGGGAAAAATAAAGTTTAAAAAAATATTAAAACGACGACGACGTCGATTATTAAAAAAGTCGCCGACGAATTTGATCGTCGACGTCATCGTGACTAGTCGACTAATCTTGGGAACCCTACTAAAGCACTGAATAGTCACATACAGAAGTTCAAACTACAAAATCCTGTTTATTTTGCTCAAAAGATGTTTTTTTGTGGACACAGTATTTTCTTTCAAGTACATTCATCGGCTGTTATGTGATAAGAATCTTAATAAAAAGAATAATAATAATAAAGAGACCAAGAGTTCAACATAAAGTGCCATACCATCTAACCCCCACTTCACACATACAGCGTGAGCACCGCGGTCCGTGAGCGCCGCGCACTGCGCTGTATTTCGCTGCCATTCAAGTCAATCAGTGCATTCACACAGCCCGCGCCGCGGTTCGTCTCTGGCGCGTGTTACCAACCGCTGCTCGCAGCTGTTTCGCTGTGAGTCTATTCTTGCCGGAGTACGCTGCAGAGACGCGTCAATCTCCGCAGAGCAGATCGTACCAAACAGGAAAACAGACACGAAAAACGATCAGAGTTTCCGGTCTTTTCAAAATAAAGCACCATGTTCACACTTCTGATCGTAAAATTATCCTCGTATATAAAAACTACGACACTGGCACAGGGCCAGCAGTCATCAGCGGGTCAGACCCAGAGAAGCGAAATGCGTAAATTTTTTTAAAACGCCGTTAATTTCCCTCCGTTAACGCGACAAAAAAATCCAAATGGTTCCTGAAAGAAGTTCAGATGAGCTTCCTGGGCATGATCTCTGACTCTTTGAAGGACACAAGAACAAAAAATTAAAAGTCCACATGGTCTGTATGATACTTTGGTGAAACATCAAATGAAGACGGATGTCAGCAGAGAAATCAAGCTAAGAGATGCAAACAGCTCTGGACGCTTCGACAAGAGGACAGACAGACACGAGTCTGCACAGAAAACTCTTCCATCCTCGTGTCTCTCAGAAGTTTTACTGAAGGGGTCAGTTTGGAAAAAGTCAGAATGAAGATTCTTTGATTGCATCCACATGGCTGCAGAATGACGCTGGTCATTTTCAGGAATATGGTTCGTGTGTGAAAGGAGCTCCGAGCGGTGTGTGTGTGTGTGTGTTTGGGGGGGTGTTGAAGCTGTTATTATCTCTGAGGGTGTTTCTCTGAGCTGACATTGAAAGCTAATTTGAAGCACCTTGAGGACGCCGCTGCCCGAGTCGTAAAGTAATTGATATGTATGAGGGCGAATAAACAGCAGCAGGTTGTGTCTGAGGACAAACAACAGGAAGTGTGAGGACATGACGGTGACTTACTGATCCCGCCGTCTCTTCTGTCTCTGGGTGACTGATGCTGCTCGCCGCAGTAGCTCTGTGGTGGGCCGGAAGTCCTCGGCAATGACTCAAGCTCCGACCGCGATAATGAAAAAGAACAACGCCATCTTCCCGCGGCTGCAGAGCGGCTGGAGAACTCCTCAGTCTGTAACCTTGCAGAGATGTCAGGATGAATCAGACTTACAGGAGAGGAGGCCTGAGCTCTGGAGCTGTGGAGCTGTGGAGCTGTGGAGCCGTGGAGCTGTGGAGCTGTGGCCCAGGCTTTTAACATCTGCTGTTCAACTGGACTAGACTCTCTCTGTTAGCGGGCTCACCAAGACCTGAAACCCCAGTTAGAGACGACACACCAGCTGAAGGTCTTCTTCTTCATGATGGTCGTACGAAAAATGGCGTCTGGTGGATCATTGACGCTCCTTTCGTGATCTTATTACAGTAAAAATAACAGGTACAAACGGTTATCAGGGCGGCTCCATCCTGAACAGACTGTGTTCAAATCAAGAGCAACAGAAATGTTGGTCTTCCAGAAATGGTTGCAGCAGTGGTGAGTTGTTGAACCTCAGTTTCAGAGTTAACAATCAGCCCCTCAGAGGCCTGAAGCTGAAACACAACCTGACCGTCCTGTGATGAACGTCTCTTCAGTCTGCTGAAGTCAGGAAAGTCAGGATTTGTCAGGTCTGTCCTCAAGAGGATGTAACGAGTGTGTAAAAGAAACATTATAATTCACCAAAAGTCCATCCTCAGTTATTAATTATGTTAAATTCTTTCTTTGTAATGTATTAAAATATTTATTTTATTTTATTTTGACGGTCACTTCCGGTGCGTTACTTCCGGCACCGTTCGCGGTACTTTCCTCAGATGCCTTGAGGACATGATGAGGAGAGGTAGGTTTTTACATTGCATCCTGTTCAATCGGAGTTAAAGCACAGTTAACAGGCTATAAAGTTGTTCAAATATATGTTTTAGGCTCACAGACTGTATACAAATGTTACGAATGTTTAGACGTGTATTTTTGGAGTGTTTGAAGTGACGTGCGGCACGTAGTTTTAAGAGCTAACTTACCGATCTCAAGCTAGGCTATAGTGTGGGCTGTTTCTCGTGCAGCGCGCCATGCTCTCTGCTCTCTGCTCTCCCTTTAGAAGTGTGCTGTGGAGAACAGATGCATGAAGTGTGGTCCACTGAAACTGTTATATTTTGAACAGAACTGCTGCCTAAATAAACCTGCTCCAGTGACCAACCTGCTGTCTACATCCCTTCATCCAACAAACACAACGCAGAGGGTATTTCGTAGCAGACAGACAGATCAGGCGGGCTACAAGGAGAAGGAAACCGCTTCAAGATGTTTGAAAGACGTTTAAAGCCACTGATTTATTTGAAGGTTCGACCTCTTTGTAAAGATTTCTGTCCTTGATGTTTGAGCCTGTTTTTGCTCTCCACACTGAGCCGGCTCATGAAGACCAGACCTGATCACCTGATCTCAGGTGACAGTGTGCAGCAGCTATGACAAGCCGTTTTAACGTTTAAAAGCTGAGTTCGACTATCCGAAATTCGAATTACAGATATCTGTAATTCAATTTCTCCTCGGCGGAATTACGTCACATTTGCCATTCATGTGTATTGGATGACTCATTTCGGATATCCAAAATGTGAATTACAGATATCTACAAATGAATTTTGGATATCTGTTATTCGAATTCAAGATATCTGTAATTCAATTTCGCCTAGGCGGAATTCAAATTACAGATATCTTTAATTCGCCTCAATTTAAGATATCTAAAAATGTATTTACGGATATCTTAAATTAAATTTCACCTAGGAGAAATTCATTTGTAGATATCTGTAATTCACATTTTGGATATCCGAAATGAGTCATCCAATACACATGAATGGCAAATGTGACGTGATTTCGCCTAGGAGAAATTCGAATTTCGGATAGGCGAAATTAGCTTTTAAATGTTAAAGCGGCTCGCCATACAGCAGCAGCTTCTTCACACTGTGACACATTCAGAGTCAGACCGTCTGAACGTGTTAATGTCCTCCTAGTGAAGAGCACCTTCTGTCTGATATGAAAACAAAGACAATAAGAGGCATCTAACCCCCCCCCCCCCCTCCTCCTCAGATGATGACATCATGTTGGCTCAGCAGTCGCTGCAAACACTCCCAGCATCCTTCCCTGGAGTATCTCTGCTGCTTAGCGAACATCTCCCGTCACCTGAGCCAATAATGTGTTTTGACTGTCAGGGGTCGGCGTTAGCTCAGGGCGCTGTTGCTGTGTTGCTGTGTTGCTGTGTTGCTGTGTTGCTGTGTTGTGTGGAAAAAAACAGGCCTCCTGTTGTCATGCAGGCCCGAGGGCTGCTGGGACGGAGCTCCAAAGCCCCGCGGTGAGATCAGCCTGTGGAGGAGGACGGTGTTTAGGCGCGAGGGCGCTGCGGGCTGTTTTTAAGCAGCACTGCTCTCAACCCGCTGCAGGAAAAACAAATAAAGCTTCAAAATGAAAGTAAAAACACATCATTACTCCGTCCACGGGTGTGTTATTACGGGTTACTGCCAGTTGCATCATGCGCTAAACAAACTGAACGTCACTGTAGATAAAGCCTGTTTGCAAAGCAGCTGAAGGAGCTTCTTCTGAGGGAGCTCGCTTTGTGTTCAGCTGAAATCAGAGGAGATAATTCAGCTCGTCTGTATCAGAGGTCTGAATCCACTTCAGTTCACTGCTGACATCACTTTAACATCTCCTTCTGTTTCATCTCAAACTTTGGAGACTTGTTTTTAATCAGCTGTTTCATGAGGGGAAAGATGTCTCTACTCGTTGTGTAAAGACGATCTGGTTCTGACACGGATTGTTTCATTCTGAAAGTCTTTCTGGGTCGTTTCTGTTGGTGTCCTCTCACCATAAAAGCTTTTGGATTACGTCCCGTGAATGGATTTAGAAATAACTGATTTTTGTGCTGATAATCTCATTTTAACATCGTGGATTATGAACCAGAAGTTTACAGCATTAAAGTGGTTCAGTGGTTTTAAAGATCAGATCAGATGAGTTTGTCCAATCAGAGGCTCAGCTCAGCTCATGTGACTGACGGGCGCCCTGTAGCTGTTAGACAGGAAGCTCATATCCAAGATGGCGCCGTCCAATGATCGGCTTCATTTGACTGAATCAGGAACAGACGGGTGACGTCACAGAGACGGAGTCTGTGGTTCTGATCCCTCATATTGTTGTTTAGTGGTTTTGGCCAATCAGAATCAAGTATTTCAAATGAGTGGAAGATGAAATGATGATGTTCTTTTACTTTTTATCCTCTGAAATCAGTTTGAGTTTTTGTTGAACTTCAATGTTTAAGAATAATTTAACTTTCTTTAGTTCCAGTGGGTTTTATTTTTTACCACTTTGGGGCTTTAAGGAATAAAAACTTTATCGTCCCTCCAAAGAAATATAATGCTTCAGATATAAAGTGAATCAACATATTGGTGAACAGATACAAAGATTTAGACTTGAAGTTTTTGTGTAAATATGATAAATATTAAAGTAGAAAAAATAGAAAGTTAGTAAAAGCAATAACAATATTTAACAGTAACAATATTTTCAAGTCGTTATCATAATAATTTCTTTAGAGGAAACTTTTCAGATCAGCTGTGAAGCTTTAAACTTTGAGGCGCTGCAGGCGACACACCTGATTTATGAGTTTTATAGGAGCACCTGTGGACGATGTTGACCCCCATGACCCGTCTTTGTCTCCCTGACTTCATTACATTTCATCACCTGCGATGTCACGTCTACCTGCCCCCCCTCCCCCTCCTCCCCTCCACCACCTGCCTCCAAGGTAAACAGACACACCCTGCTCCCGCTCCGCCTGCAGCTAAAGTGGAGTTTGTCTGCACGGGAGCACAGATGCAAACGGAGCTCCAGCGTGCCTGGCCGACACACCACCTGAGGAGGGAGGGAGGGATCTACCTGGACGCCGCCGCCGCCGCCGCGGGCCTTTTGTTTAGCTGCCATCAGAGAAGAAAACCTCCGTGCAGCTCGTGTTTGCTCTTCTCTTCTTTCACCTGTCGACACGTTGCCCTCTTTCATCTGCAGGGTTCATCCTCCAGATTATCCCTGGAGGCGGTGAAGAGGTAAAGTGACAGAGGTAGATTTAAATGCTCTGAAGAAAACTTTAAAGGAGCCCCTCTGTGTTTTTTTTTTCCTTCCTCTGAAGTTGAACCGATATGAACAGGAGAGGCGTGCAGGTGAGGGGCCGCGGCTCCTCGCTGAAGGCCACTCCGGTGTTTGTTGTCGGGGTTGTTCTCATTGTGATAATACTGTGTGTTTACCTGGAGATGATGCTCACCTTTCCATGGTGACCGAGCGCTGAAACAGCTGTTAATTATATTAATATGTATGTTAATGTTTACGAGCAGAAACAAATAAATGTCCAGTTATTTTACCGCCTTTATTGGTGCCTGTTTTTTGTTCCTGTTTTACTTTTTGAACTGGCAGATAAACTGTTTTGTCGCAAAAAAAAAAAAAAATGAAGTACATTTTCAAAATCCACTAACAGCTGTGAGTAATTCTGCCTGCTGCTCTCCTGTTGACACTGTGGCAAAAACGTCAGAAAAGAACAGATCCTTCAAAACCTATGACATCATGAGGACACACAGATACACACACACACATTTCAACAACAGCAGCGACACTTAGGACCAAATATGGAGAGTAAACCATAAGAGGAAGTCTAAAGGAACAGATTCATGTTCACAGTACAGCTACAGTATATTATACCGTCAACTGTGATCATTATCAGCCCTAAAATATTAACTGACCTCAGAGTTCACAGTCTAGATGTAACTATGGAGTGGGGGAGGGGGTTAAAACCCTCGCTGGTGTTTATAAATATAATACCTGTGCCCGTGCTGATGTCATCCATCCACTCACTCATTTGAAACTGGGAGTTTTTTTAACCGTACTGTAACGCTTCACTTTTATCAAGTCGGCATTACCTCACACAAGGGGGGAACTTAACGGGATGAATAGAAAACCATTTACAAAAAAAAGATATTTCAGGAGTAATAAGAAACAAACCTTGCTCAAAGAAAACCAGAAAGAACTCTTAAGCCAGCGTCATGAACTTAAAAGATTTCATTTTAATCAAACAACTCAATGCGCGCTCCGCGCGTAAGGTTAAATCAAACCAAGTCCCAACGAAAATAATGTCTATATTTCCGTCTTTATATCTTCTAAATAAACCAAAAGTCCCCACCAAACGAAAAACTCAAAGAGATCCTGTTCCGGGCACTTTTAAGTGTCTTTCCAAATATTTAAAACTTCTCAGGCAAGCAACCGCGAACGTCTCTCGTCCAAAAAAAGGAAACGAAGCAAAGGACGCAATAATCCACAAAAAAAGTAAGTCCAAAAATCAAAAATGTGTGATCGATCAGTTTCTTTCTTTCTGGTATACCAGCGTGAAAAAACAACAACAAAAAGAGTCGATCTCACCCCGAGTCAGGCGTAAATCCGTGTTGGAAAGGTGATCCTCCTTCCGCTCCAGACGCGTCCAGAATCCATGCAGCAAAGTCCGGCGGGAGATATACGGGAGATAGTAAACTGTTGTCTTGTTAATTGTATAATCCTTTTCTTCTTGTTTGGCCGACAACTAGTTACTATTATATTTTTTATTTTCAGGCCCTATTTTACAAGGTCTGCCTGTTCCTTTGTTCACTTTTCCCGGTCACCTCTTCTCCGCCTCTTCCCCCACGACACATCCTCCTTTTATCATCTCCTGTTTTTTTTTCCCATTCATTTTACGCACATAATATGAACATAAAAATTACAGGTCCCACACGTTCATATACAGGGAATATTTATACATATATTTACCTTTTATCTAAATAAAGAAACCCTGTCGTTTTCAATATTTACTTTCACACACTTTTACTACTTATTTTATTTATTTGGTGACACCGTCACAGTACATCAAAATGTAGATTTTTAGGTAGAAAGTGTTTGTTTTGGTGGTTCGCCTCCTCACACAGCTAGGGGGCGATGTGACGATGTGTCCCAAACACAGTCTGTATCATTAATGGACGTCGTCTCCACGACGTCACTCGTCTGTTTCTGAAACAGACCTTTGAAGCCAAACGGTCGGTGCGGCCATATTGGAAATGAGGCGTGCTGTGAGTCTCCACAGTAACAACCATAGGACGCTCCACAGTCACGTGATCTGAGCTGTGCCTCTGATTGGACGAACTGGCGAGCTTAATATTGTGGACACTGCTGAATTAGAGAAAAATTCACCCCCCGTACAGTGCGTGCTGTTAGTGAAATTAGTGATTCAGACGGGAGACATTCTTTGTACCAGGCTGTAAATGTGCTTATTTTTGTCTTGGTGTGTTTGTGACTTCCGGTACTTCCGGAGCCTCAAGAGGACACTCGAGGAACAGCAGACTTTAGCACTTCAGCATTGCCTCATATTTTCAGACTGGAGGTTGCCGCTTGGTCCCTAACCAAATACATCCACAAGTACCCCAACACCAAGAGCACTGTGTGCGCTCTGCACTTAAAGGGACAGTACACTAAATCTTACAGGCTGGTGTTGTTCCAAATCACTGCAGCTTCAAACTTACTGAAACTTCAGTTGCATTTCACAACCGTTCACAGCCGTTCCTCTGCTGTTCCTCTGCTGTTCTTCTGCTGTTCCTCTGCTGTTCTTCTGCTGTTCCTCTGCTGTTCTTCTGCTGTTCCTCTGCTGTTCCTCTGCTGTTCCTCTGCTGTTCCTCTGCTGTTCTTCTGCTGTTCTTCTGCTGTTCCTCTGCTGTTCCTCTGCTGTTCCTCTGCTGTTCCTCTGCTGTTCCTCTGCTGTTCCTCTGCTGTTCTTCTGCTGTTCCTCTGCTGTTCCTCTGCTGTTCCTCTGCTGTTCTTCTGCTGTTCTTCTGCTGTTCCTCTGCTGTTCCTCTGCTGTTCTTCTGCTGTTCCTCTGCTGTTCCTCTGCTGTTCCTCTGCTGTTCTTCTGCTGTTCTTCTGCTGTTCCTCTGCTGTTCCTCTGCTGTTCTTCTGCTGTTCCTCTGCTGTTCCTCTGCTGTTCCTCTGCTGTTCTTCTGCTGTTCCTCTGCTGTTCCACTGCTGTTCCTCTGCTGTTCCTCTGCTGTTCCACTTCTGTTCCTCTGCTGTTCTTCTGCTGTTCCTCTGCTGTTCCTCTGCTGTTCTTCTGCTGTTCCTCTGCTGTTCTTCTGCTGTTCTTCTGCTGTTCCTCTGCTGTTCCTCTGCTGTTCCTCTGCTGTTCTTCTGCTGTTCTTCTGCTGTTCCTCTGCTGTTCCTCTGCTGTTCATCGATTACAACCATCAACAGTCGTTTGATTGGTTCCCGCCCCGTCATCTGTGTAGCTAATATGGCGACCAGTGAGTGAGTCGTGTCCAGTGTTTCATACTCAACAAAAACCAAAACAACATCACGAGTCTGAAACACTTAGTGGGATTCTAACCTGCATCAGCACCTCTTCATGATACATAAACACCTCCCATTGTTATCATCACCTCACTGTAAGACAAAGGCAAATAAATAAAACAAACAAAGGCAAAGAAACTCTAATAGTGTGATGAATATTTACTGACTGTGATTGTTTGATCTTTAATGTTTGATTATTTTCTGTTTCAGACACATTTTTTATACGTAAATCAAAGAAAAATATGTTAAAATAAGAGAAAACATAAAGTATAACAGCGTATCACTTTAAACGACTCACTGTGCTGTTATTTTACTTATTGTTTCCTGTTTTATTTCTCTTATTTGTTCTTTAATATTCAGCTGTTTTTCCTCAGTCATGAATGAGTTTGAGAAAATTACATCGAGCAAAAAATGTTTGTATTTTGTAAAATTAAATGTTAAATATAAATGAAGTGTTTTTATGTATGTTAAGGAATCTACTGTTGGATATTTCTCTATGATGAGCTGCAGATTAACGCAGTAACAAGTCTGAATGTGGGGAAGTAAAAACTAAAAACTTTATTAGAACTTGTATTGTGTTGTGCTGCAGTCAGTGTGCGTCTGTAAATTCGTACAGATGTGTAAACACATGAGAGGCTTTATTGGGAATGATGCCACTGGGTCCCTGAGCGAGATGTTCCCTATTTCCTCAGGTTGTCCCAGATATTTAGGAAGTGTTTGATGTAGGCCAGCTCAGGCAGCCGAGGGGAAACCAGGAGCCAAGTTAACTGGTTCACGTCACTCATCAACTTCTTCTAACAGATACGGGTTCAATTTAGCGGGAGACGAGTTTCTCTTTGTGTCTAAAAACACCTCCTGACCTATTTCCAGACACTCCTTCCTCCTGCACAGGGAGATTTTTTCTGACACTAAGCAGCTTATTTCATATTTACGTTCATTTAAATTCACTTTCCAGGTCAAGAGAGCTGCAGAGAGGGGAGTTCAGGCCGGGGCTAAACAAAGCAGCTGCTGTCACAAGCCATCAGATTCTAATAAGGCAGAACCCAGAGCTGGGTGGGCGAGGGAAGCCGCTGTTTTTCTGCTATTTCCATTTATAGACTGCACCAACGAGCCCCCTGGGAGAGAGCTCGCCATGACTCATGTCTCCAGTGCTTCTGGTCCAGACTGCTCTCTCTCCCTCCTTCCTTCATCATCATCACTGCCTCTTCCTCCCCTGAACCGGCTCTGCTGCCCCCTTCTTCATCATCTGTGGTCCTCTGGATGAAGAGCTGGGAAAGAGACGGACAGAGAGGAGGAGGAGGAGGAGGGTCAGAGGATGATGATGATGATGATGATGAGAGATAAGTGCTGAATCACTCCCATGTTAACAGCAGCTACAGTACAGGCGGCGGCCATTTCCCAGAACTGTTGTTGTGTAGAAACAGCAGCGTCAATATGGGGGGATGTCTCTCTCTCTCTCTCTCTCTCTCTCTCTCTCTCTCTCTCTCTCTCTCTCTCTCTCTCTCTCTCTCTCTCTGCCTTTCCCAGCACAGCAGCCTGCAGGCTTTTCAGCATCACGTGGTTTTGCTTGTCCTCTCTCTCCCCCCTGCCTCCCCCCCTCCCCTCTCCTCTCTCTCCTCCTCTCTCTCTCTCTTTGGTTATATTCCAGTCACGGCACCCCCCCCCCCCCTCCTCGCCTTCTACCCCCCCCCCCCCCCCCCCCCCCCGCCTCTCTGTGCTCTGTCAGGTCACCCGCCTTGTTTGTTCAGATGGAACAGAGGAGGAAATGAAAGCCACAGAGTGCACTGTTAACCCCTTCCTGGGACTGTGCTGCACCATTGTGTGCATTCCTGCTGCCCCCCCCCCCCCCCCCCCCCCTCCTCATTTCCATGCTTTCATGATTATTTTTATCCGTACAGGGTGGCTTTAACCGTTTCTGGCACGATATAAGAGAAAAAAATAAGCTGCACAGATTTCAGACGGAGCTAAAAATACGCGTGAAGCTCGTCTCTTTTCTGAAAGCTGCTCCACACACGGAGAGGAAACGATTCCAGCCTGGATGTTACTGCATCGTTAGCATTCTTTAAAGAGCTGTACCAGAGTTTTCACCTGTAGTCAGAGTCGAATTAGCCAATCAGGTGTCAGCAGACAACACGAGATCTAGATTTCTGGGATCAAAGCCAGAATTCTGTCCTTGATCAGCGGAGCTTCTGGATCCAGCCTCAAGCGGACTTTCAACAAACTGCAGATTTTAGCTCTTCCACATCGTCTCGTGTTTTCAGACCGAGGTCGCTGCTTGGTGTCAACAAACGCTGTAACCACGCTGTGCTGAAACTCTTTAATGAAAACCATATTTAAAAACACAACTTTGATGCTGCTAACAGCTCGCTCACCTTTCAGAACCAATGAAGCTGACGCCACGTTAGTCCCTGAAATGCAAGTGCATGGTGTTGGTAACGTAGGCTGTAGAACACATGTGTCAAACTCAAGGCCCGCGGGCCAAATATGGCCCGCCACGTAATTTTATGTGGCCCGTGAGAGCTTAAAAGGTTTGAGTGTTTAAAAATCAATAGGTCAAAAGTGTGCTTTGACCAAAAACTACATTTCCCACAATGCCTGTCGACTATGATACCCGCGATTTGACGGCTCACCGCCACTACACAGCAGTGTTTCTACATCAATGCCAACGAGTGGAATTGAGAAATAAATAATGATCCCAAAATGTCCAAGAAGAGAAAAGTTGATAAAGATGGACGACTGTTTCAAGAAAGATGGGAAGGCCAATACAAGGAGAAAGACCGGTATGTCTTTTGTGTTACGAGGCGTTGTCTGTTGTCAAAGAGTACAATCTGCGGCGGCATTTTGACACCAAACATGGAGCTAAGTACGCAAAGCTAGCCTTCAAGAAAAGCAACAAATTGCCCAAGAATTAAAAGGCAAACTGCGGTTGCAGCAGAGCGTGTTTTCCAAAGCCACAGCCCAAAATAAGGAGTATTACGTTTATTTCACATTACATTCGATTACATTTACTTACATTTATAAGTTACATCCGGCCCTTTGAGGACAGCCATTAGGCTGATGTGGCCCTCGCTGAAAATGAGTTTGACACCCCTGCTGCAGAAGGACATTAAAGGGGCCATATTATGCAAAATTCACTTTGGAATGGTTTCCTCATAACAATATGCACCCCCAGCCTGTTAACAACACCCCTCAACATGAGGAAATTCTATCCTCTCCCTCTCCTGCAAGCTGCACTTTTCAGAAAATCTCTGCTCCTGGGGGCAGTAATGAGCCGTTTTAGAAATCGCCCTTTGTGACGTCACAAAGGGCGCGAATACTCCGCCCAGCTCCCTGATTGGCTCCCTACCAAAGGTAGTTCTGCCTCCAAAAGCTTTTCCCCCACCCTTTTCCCGGTCCTCAGTCATTAGTCAACACTAGTCTAACATGGCAAAGGTACGAACAAAGCATGGCAAATGCACTGGTGTTGGCTGCATGGAGCAGCACTAAAGTCTTTTTTTTTACCTCCATCTTCACCTGAAACTTTGAGGGAAGAGTGGATTAATTTTATTTATGCCGGCGAAATAACTACAACAACCCCGAAAATGTTGTATGTTTGTGCTCACCACTTCATGGAGGACTGCTTTCTGAACGAGGGACAGCTCAAAGCAGGATTTGCAAAGACTTTAAAGCTGAAACCTGGATCACTTCCAACTATCCGTGACCTAACTGAGGTGAGAGCTTAAAGTTTCAGTATTTTATGCTGCTTTACTGTAGTGGCCTACCCAGCCTCGTAGCCTGTTGACTTGTTAGCATGGCAGCTAACATGAGTCGGTGTTGGTAATATACACGTCACACAATAAATAAATAATTGAAGAGAAGTTTTGTGACCATATATGTCATATAGAGCTATCTTTACGCAATATCTCTTTAGTTTATGCATGTCACTTTTTTTCGCGGTGCTTTATAAGCAGCTGTTGTTGTTGTGGACGCTAGTATTGGGGTTGTTTGTGTTTAGCCATCATACCGGCGAACTGTGTTTGTAAACATCAGAGCACGCGCCTGAACGCAGGCCACGCCCCTCCCCAACTCTATAAAAAGAGGGGCAGGTAGGGGCGTGGCCTGCGCTGAAGAAGGGACAGCCCACAAAAACAGCTTATTCTCGGTAGAGCTCTCTAGAGAGAGTTTTCAGGCCGGCTAAAGTCCAGTAAAAAACAGTTTTTTGAGATAAAAAAACTTCATTTTGACTATTCTGGGACCTCTAAGAGCTATATGAACCTGCAGAAAAAGAGCAGAATATGGGACCTTTAAAGATGGAGTCCAGCTGGATTAATGCAGCATGTTTCTATGGAAACGACACACAGATCAGAAAGTTACCAGAAGCCTAAAAATGGAACTCCTTAAAGCTGAGACGACCCTCAGTCCCTCAAACACAGAAACCTGCTGTGTTTGTACTTTATAATTACATGTGTGTGTGTGTGTGTGTGTGTGGAGTGTATCCTCCAGTCTGCCACGTTCCTGCTCCGTTACCACGCAACCAGGTCAGAACAACACGGACCCTGCAGAAGCTGAATGGCCATTTTGGGTAAAAGCTCTCTGCAATAATAAACAGCTTCTGGCATGGAGGAGTTCTTTTCCAGCTGCAGATCGGTGCCAAAATACAGAATTAACTGCAATACCATTTACTGCTGTGGAAAAACATCAGCCGTCCAACCCACATACCTACCGAGGCTTTGAACGGCTTGTAATCCCTCTGCAGCGAGCTCAGCCCGCTGCCAAACAAACCACCGCACAGTTATAGCGTTGGGTTTGTTTAAAGTGGAGCGTTCGCTCCGTGTGAGGGAGCGTCGCCAGGCAGAAAAGTAATTTAGCCTCCTTAAATCATCCTCTTTTATCTAAATTTGGCTACAGCTGCTCATTGTTTTCGCTGGTAGCCTGGAGATGTCTTTACACGGGGAAGATAAGCCTTATAAGCACAAAACAGCTGTCTTAGATTTTTTACAGCGTCGGAGCAGGAATTCTTCATGCTGATTCTGAAACGGCGCCAAAGATATTTGGAGCGATTTGAAGGAGATCAGGGGGGGGGGGGGGGGTCTCTGCTGCACCCAGGATCAGGGGAACGTCTCCACCCTGCACGTGCTTCATCTCCTCACCTTTTATTTCCTGCCAATTATCTCCTCTCTGACGTGGAGCAGCGAACACACACGTGAGAACCGCTTGTGCAGAGTGTCAAGGCTGCAGTTTGTGCTGAGTTGTGACTATAAGGGCCGTGCTGTGTTAGCCTTGCGCTGACATGTCATCATCACGGCCTCCGTGACCACTCCGCCGGGTTTCTTGGAATCGCTGGGAACACAGTTATTTTCCCTGGCAGCGAGCCACGTCACACAGATCCATCACAGAGTGTGTTTTGTAATCCAGTCGAATTAACAGGACGCGCTGGTGGAAGGAGGGCAGGGCGTCGCAGGAGAGCTCAGGCCACCGGGGGGGTGCAGCTCCGCCCACGCCGCGGAGCGAGGCGGAGGGTTTGTGGAGGTCGACCGCCCTGCTGTCAGCGGCCCTGCACACTGTGCATGTACTGTACTCACAGCACGGAGAGACACGTGAAAGATGTGTTTTCTTAGCTTGTGCTAATTCTGAAGTTGTCTGAGTGTAACAACTTAAAGGCTTCGTTCAGGATTACGACAGGTGACTTTTAGATATCGGAGATATTTGAAAATCTTGGGTAAAGACAAATAAGTGCAGATGATTCTCTCAGGGTGTGTGGAGAGGAATCAGAAATCTAAAGCAGGAAAACAGTCGAATCGACTCCGAAAACCAGCAGATTATTTCTGCAAATTTAGGCCACGCCCCCTGATCGCCAAGGGAGGAAAACCTTACAGCCTTACTTTAACTTTGATGAGTGGAAGCATCAGTTTTAGGTGGATTTGTAAACGTTAGGGATGAGCGAGTACACCATTATCTGTATCTGTATCTGTTTGCCCATCCATATTATCTATATCCGTATCCGTACTCGTATGGGCGGGGCCTAAACCGGAAGTGGTTGTGTTTTGCCCGGAAATGGGCGGGGCTTAAACCCAAACTTTATTTTAAGTCTGAAACTGGCTTTTTTTTTTCTTTTAAAGGCTTTTGTGTGATCAGCTATGTATTATGTACAACTGGTAAAATGTGTATGTAGTGGTGTGAAAGGCTGTCTCTTTATTTATGATCTGTGTAAATTTAACAGGTGATTTGTTCAAACATTCAGTGGCAAAAAACAAAAAAATATGTCTTGTTTTTCACTTTATTTTCAGAAACACTGTGCTCATTCTGAGCACAGTGTTTCTGTTTCTTTCTCACCAGCCAAACTAAAATCACGCAGCCAGTTAAAAAAAAAAAAAAAAAAACGCGACACCAGGAGTTTACAGCTTTAAGCCTTCAAATGCGTTGCGTGTACGTTGCAAAACAGTTAATCAAGTAACTTTAAATATAAAAAAAGAACTAAAGAGATGCGAGACAACGAAAACCTTAAAAAAACGGTCCTGAACTGAAGCAAGAGGCACTGACCAGCGCGACACGAGCCGTTTTCAGCCCCGTCTTGTCACATGCATCGCGTATGACAGGAAATAAGTTGAAGAAGTAACTTTAAATACCAAACAAACCTCAACAGAGACGAGCAGAAGAAAACTGAGTGAGTAGTACAGAGATTAGAGCAACGTAAACTACAGTCAACTCAAGCAAGCAAGAGAAGCAGTCGCTGTCACTCGCTGCCTGTCTGTGTGTGTGTGAAAGAGGAGAGCAGGCACCTCCTCGCTGCAGCATGTGGGTGCAGGGAGGGGGGTGTGCTGTGTGTGACTGGCCAATCACAGAGCAGGAAGAGTGAAGACAGTAGTTGTTGCTACCCAATGAGGATTCTTTTAGCACAGATACGAATAATCCTAAAAAAAACTCGTGTTGTATTCGGATTCGGCAAAAATGCATTATCCGTAACGAGTACTCGTTTGAAACGAATATCCGGCTCATCCCTAGTAAACGTTATTTATTTTGGAATGTAAAGACACGGCACTTCCTGTGAAACGTCATACTGATGTCAGTGAGCAAAAGACTGTCCTGAAAATCCAGTCCAACACAGACCGTCCCAAACATGTGGGTCCGTCCACGAGTGAGAGAATACTTTTAAATCAATGTATCATCCGTGTGAGCTGTTTACGTCTTTTTTAAGTCTTGTGTGGAGCTCTAATAAAACCTTTGAGAGGAAGGACGTCTGGAGCCTGAGCTGCTGATTCTCTTGCTCATTCTCCGGTTGTTTATTCAGCTCAGGTTGATTCAGAGTTCACCGAAGCTCCACAGCTGTGTGTAATTAAGACGGACCGACTTTAGCTGGATTAAAAATAGCCTCGTGTGATGATTAGCTCCCTGTTTTGGATTCTCTAAACACAGTTTACGTCCACAAACGTCTCCAAAAGCAGCTCCAGTCATGATAATGACCCTTCATTTTTCTCTGGGATGAAGTCTTTTTTTGGAAATTGTTGGAGAGTGTTTTTGAGTTCAACCACTGGTTTCTTACACAAGTCCGGCCTCTGTTTGTGTTTTATTTAGAGCTCCGTATTGTTTTGGATGAGCTACAGTAGAAGGTTTCGTGTTTCTGGTCTCGGTTTATTTTATATTTTCTTTTTCAGGAGGAACAAAAGTTCATTCGTATAAATAACCGAAGTTCCTCTGGCTCGAGGCGTCCCCCAGGGTCGTGTGCTCGGTCCCCTCCTGTTCATCATATCGTCTCGTCTCAGTTCTCTGGCATCGTTCACGTCTCCTTTCATCTCAACATTGACTTCATGAGTGATTTGATTCTTGTTTGGTGTGAACACATCAGAGAGGTGAATCCTTTGATCTCATTGGACCGAATGAAAAGGGTCAAAGGTCATGATCCAGCCTGAGGACACAGAGAAGGCCACCTTTGTGATTCGTGGATAAATACATGATGCCATTGTGTCCTGGGCTGTATCCAGGCAGGACTTCAGTCTGCCCCCCTCTCTCTCTCTCTCTCTCTCTCTCTGTGATCAGTGGGCCTGGGCCGCCCTGACAGATCGACCCTGATGAGAGTGGAGGCTGAAAGCCAGCCTCTGTGACTGCAGGGTCGAGGATGACGCAGACCCAGGGAAACAGAGAGCGCTGTGGACAGCTCCTCCAGCCCCCTGGCCCCTCCTGCGCCTCGGAGCACTTCCTGCCTCTGTCACTCCACCAGCAAATCCAATCCCTGATCAAAGGCCGCAGAGAAAAAAAGAGGGAAGAGAGGAGCGAGGAGACAGGGGAGTGAAAAGGGCGAGGGGAGATTGACGTGCGTGTTGTGGGGGGGGGCGACAACAAACCACTCTTTATCCGACGGGGGAGGCAGCTGCTCCGGTCTGGGCACCTGTGCGCCTGCTGCCTCCAGGGCCAGCGCCAAGCTCCACCCCCCTGTGTGCCCGCCGGTGCCAGACCTCTGAAAGGTTTCCATGGCAACCCCGTCTCGCTGCCTTGAAATCGGCGACCTCATCCGAAGAGGGTAACCTTTGCATGATCTGCAGCCAGGGCGAGGTTAGACCGGAGCCATCCACATCCGTAATTACATCTCAGCAGACGTCTCCCGCTTCACGTCTCTGTTTGTGCAAAATGAAAACGAGGTGTGAGAGGAAACACACCTCCTCGTGCTTCAGCTGGAAGCAACAGAGATCCTACAGGACCTGAGCTGCACCGCAATTACCCAGAATCAACCATCATTCAGCAGACGTCCCGTCCACTCTGGGAGGGGGGGTCTTATTCATCTCAGCAGGAGGGGTGCAGACAGTAGGACTCTCTCCTTATAGGATTGGATATGTCCCCTCTGTTTAGGGTCCACACACACACACACACACACACATCTGGCGGTGCAGAGGACAAAGCTTGTGGTTCTAAGCAGAAGTGACATCCCATTCATTTGAGCTGGTCAGGCTCTGATGTCTCCCATCTTATCTTACAAGGCTTAGTGCTGTGAAATGACATTGGCCAGACTCCAGCAGAGACCAATGCAGTGGCTAGCTAAAGCTGCACACACACACACACACACACACAGCAACACACTGTGCTGTCTGTCCGTCTTCAGCTCTGTGTCGTGGTTTGGAAGCTCCACTCGGAGTCATTTCACAGCTGTTAATGCTCCTGCCCGGTCACCGTCAGTCAACGCTAAAAATAACCCTGACGAGAGAGAGCGCTAATTGATGTCAGAAGTGAGGCTGAACTTGTCAAATAATGCGAGCTGATTGCTTCACAGATGAGCTGTGTGAAATTGAACAAGTGCACTTGTAGTTTTAAGTTGATAAAGTAAAGTGCTGTGTGAATGTAAAACCAGCAGCTGGACTCTGAATCAGTCTGAACACGCTTATCGTGGTCACTATGGCGATGACGAAGCCTTGGCGAGCACATCTGCAGGACGTCCGTCATATCCTTCATGTCCTTATTGTGGATAAAAATACAAAGATATTTAAATATTCACAATCAAACACATCATTTCATAAAAGAAGATGCAGTTCCCCGTGTGTCCACTAGAGACAGAGGCCAAAGTGAGTCAGTCCCCTTAGAGCACCATGTTAAATCTTTACAGCAGGAATAAACATGAACACAGCCTCATTTCTGTACCCTAAACTTCAGTTTTCATTCACAGCAGCAGCCTGCCTCCAGTGGTAAATTTAGGTACTGCAGTTTTTGATATGTTCTTAGCCTCGTTATTTTCTAGCTCCCGAGTTTCAAACCTGAAGAAAAACATCTCTTAATAAAAAAAACAAAAAAATCATCCCCAGCAGCTGTAGGCAGAAATCTCCAGGGCTGAGAAATATCAAGACTATGAACACAGGAAATACTGCAATGCTCTGAATCACCACCAGGGGCAGAGTCCAAAAGTGAGCCATTCCCCATAGAGCCCCATGTCAAAATGTCGAGCTTTACAGCAGAAATTAACATGTTTGCAGTGATATACAAAAACCTTTAAGTTCATTTTTTTATTCACAAAAGCTGCAAGAAGGTGAAGTTTTCTTTCAGTGATCTGTTTTCTTCTTCTTCTTCTTCTTCTTCTTCTTCTTCTTCTTCTTCTTTTTCTTCTTCTTCTTCTTCTTCTTTTTCTTCTTCTTCTTCTTCTTCTTCTTCTTCTTCTTCTTCTTCTTCTTCTTCTCCCCCTCCTCCTTCTTCTTCTTCTTCTTCTTCTTCTTTTTCTTCTTCTTCTTCTTCTTCTTCTTCTTCTTCTTCTTCTTCTTCTTCTTCTTCTTCTTCTTCTCCTTCTTCTTCTTCTTCTTCTTCTTCTTCTCCTCCTCCTTTTTCTTCTTCTTCTTCTTCTTCTTCTTCTTCTTCTTCTTCTTCTTCTTCTTCTTCTTCTTCTCCTCCTCCTTCTTCTCCTCCTCCTTTTTCTTCTTCTTCTTCTTCTTCTTCTTCTTCTTCTTCTCCTCCTCCTCCTCCTCCTCCTTCTTCTTCTTCTTCTTCTCCTCCTTCTTCTTCTTCTTCTCCCCCCTTCTTCTTCTTCTTCTTCTTCTTCTTCTTCTTCTTCTTCTTCTTCTCTCCCTTCTTCTTCTTCTTCTTCTTCTCCTTCTTCTTCTTCTTCTTCTTCTTCTTCTTCTTCTTCTTCTTCTTCTTCTTTTCCTAGTTGGAAGTTACACAGAACATTTGGATGTGGAAAAAAAAAGAAAAAAATAAACAAACAAACAAAAAAAAAAACAACAACAACAAAAAACTATCTGGACCTTAACCCTTTATCACTCACGTAGCGTATGCTAACTGGACCTTTTGTTATTTTATCCTTAAAAGAGTCACAAATCAGGTCAAGACAGGTCGCTCTTTCTTCATTCAGGAACTGTTTGAAATTTGCCCAAATAGTAGAACAGTTACGGTAATAAGACCATCTCGCATCAGTTCTTGCCTGTGATTGGAACGTCGTCGCAGGTGGATTTCTGTGCAGTGCAGTAATACCCCAGATATCACCATAACGCTCCTCTTTTCTTCATTAAGGAGCCGTTTGAATTCTCTCGCTGGCTCCCTCAGATGGTTGAGGAGTTTGTGTAACTTAAAGAGTCATTTTGAAAGGAGAGGGGCCGGCTCTCCACTGGGTTTTTAAGAGTTAAAAAACAATTTTGTAGAAGCTACAGCTCTTATTTTGATGTTTTCTGTCACAGGACGGGACAAAGAAACTGACAGGAGCTGTTTTTCTTCAGGAAGCAAACTGCAGCACTTTGAGTCGCCACCATTGGCTGCTTACATCAGATCAAGGGTTAAAGAGAATTAAGGGGGTGTGGCCTCTGTGACTGTTACTGTCTCTTTAAGAGCCTTCAAAGCGCTCAGAACTCTAGAAGCTAACACTCCAGAATGTTCCTCCACAGATCAGAGCTCAGAGCAGGACGTTTCTGATTGGTTGGTGTTGGTTTGTGATGCTGATGAAGATGTTGACCATGTTTGAGTCGTTCTGGTTTGACTTTTGATGACGCGTCTCATCCTGGGATTCCTCCGACAAACGGTTTCTTCACAGTTTGAAACTTTGAGGACGTTTAGCACGAACATCGGACTAATAATCTGTCTGATTCTGCTGTCTGTGGTTTGTCACCTGGTTTAGTGTTTGTATTGCATCGATTTACTCGTGATGGTTTGTGCATGACAGGCAGGATTGTCGTGGTTTATCCTTTGATCACTCTAGAAATCCAACAGAGCGCCAACTCGTGGCGTCAACAAATCACCGTGTTACATAACGGAGGCTGTGTCCATTTCTGATCAACGGGTGGAGGGGGAACAGAACCAAGCATTAGAAAGAGAGGACATTTGAAGTATGTGTTGTGTGTTCAGTCCGCTCTCGTGTCACCGCGTCCTCCGGCTGGTGGAAACAAATGAAACGGTGTCAGCGTGGCGCTCCTTTGGCCTGCTATCCATATCAGCGGTGTCGTTTGTCCGGCTCGTCCGCGTCTGTTCTTTTGAAGGTTTTACTCTTTCATCCCTCGTCATTTAATCTCGCCCGTCGTGACAGCCGCGCTCGCGTCTCTGTGTTTCCATGCAAGGGGCGAGTGGAGTGTGGGTGGGTGGATGATTGATGCCGGCGGGCCGGTTGGCGGTGGTGCAGAGTGGAGCAGGGAGCGTGTGGCGCCGCGAGATGATAGAGGTGGAGTATGAAAAACGAAGAGGTGATGAAACACGGCCTTTGAAGGGTGACTATTTCTGTTCTCACCTCGAGGGTTCATTATCTCCTTCTGATTCCAACAAGGCCGTGAAACGATGCGTCTTTACCCCCGACGTGTTTCTGAATCTGAGCTCAGAGCTCTGGAAAAACAGCTTCTGCAGCCTGAACATCACTCTGACTTCACTCCCATCCTCTCTCTGCTGCATCACATCCTCCTGATTGCTGAATAAATCTGTCCGTACGCTGCTTGTGCTCTGCTCGGCATTAATATTCCAATCAGCTCCTCTATCAGATAAAGGGCAGAGACAGACTCCTCTTCATCTCTGAAAACACCAGCTGTGCAGAGCCGTGAGACATGTACACACCATACACACCATACACACCATACACACCATACACACCATACACACCAACACTGAGCTGTAAACAGAGCGCCGCACACACATTAATACATTCATACATCCAGGCCAACTTATATAATTGAGGAGTTTGCGTGGGGGGGGGGGGGGGGGGGCATGAATTTTGCATGGCGCTCATCCTGCATGATTCACGGCGTGCACAGACTCTTGTTGTTCACCCTGAAGAATCCACCAGCTTCAGATTCCAGGCACCTGCACGCTATCAGAGAAGGGAAAACACGCAGCAGAGCAGAGCAGAGCGAAGCGCCCACGCAGAGCAAATAACACCTCCTGCAGGCAGGTGGGTGTCGAGGTGCTGCTGACACCCTGAACGTTCCCGCCTTCAAACCCAGCTCACCTCCCTCTTTAACGGCAGAAACAAAGCTCAGGAGGAAAATAAGAAAAGGGAGAAAACTCATCTCCAAATGAGAGAATCAGCCGATGCAGATGGCTGTCTGCAAACAACTCTGGATCTGCCTGAGGTTTCTGCCTCCTAAAGGAAGCTCTGACACTGACTCCTTCTTCTTCTGAGCTGCTTTATGAATGAAACTAACCTGATTTATTCTCCCTACAGCAACATGTCTCTGATTATAATCATTCCTCTCCAGTAACGTTAGCCTCTGTGCTGCCATTTAGCTTCCAGTTTTGTTTCTAAAGAATCCTCTGTCTCCTGACGGAGGATCAGAACGATTTAAAGGAAGAAAACATCAAGAAATCATTTCTGAGATTTACAGTTTCAGACATTTTTCTGTGGCTTTCATTGAGGAACTTTTGCACAGAAAAAGCAACTCCGTCATATGATAACACTGAATGCTCCATCCTCAGGTCGGTTGCACTTTGTAGTCTTAATTCTGTCCCTCTGGTGCCTCCGTAGTATCCTTACATGATTCACAGCTCGCAAATAATTCAGTTTTTCTCTCCCTGGTGTTTTAGAAAACCATCAGCCTCTGTCTGATACGCTTTGTTTAAGCTTCTGTCTCTTTAAGGAAAGCCCCCTTCCCTCTGATTGGCCATTCTTCTGGAAGCCTGTAAGGGGCGGAGCTACAGGAAGACCTTGGTATTTGAGGCCCGCTTCTCCAAAGTGCCATGAAACAGATAAAACATCCTTATGAGATGACCTCATCATCCCTGGTGCAGACCTGGCGCAGATCTGGTTTAGATCTGGTGTAGATCTGTTGCAGATCTGGTTTAGATCTGGTGCAGATCTGGTGTAGATCTGATGTAGATCTGGTGTAGATCTGGTGCCGATCTGGTGCAGATCTGGTGCAGATCTGGTGCAGATCTGGTGCAGATCTGGTGCCGATCTGGTGCAGATCTGGTGCAGATCTGGTGTAGATCTGATGCAGATCTGGTGCAGATCTGGTGCAGATCTGATGTAGATCTGGTGCAGATCTGGTGTAGATCTGATGTAGATCTGGTGTAGATCTGGTGCAGATCTGGTGTAGATCTGGTGCAGATCTGGTGCAGATCTGGTGTAGATCTGGTGTAGATCTGATGTAGATCTGGTGTAGATCTGGTGCAGATCTGGTGTAGATCTGGTGCAGATCTGGTGTAGATCTGATGTAGATCTGGTGTAGATCTGGTGCAGATCTGGTGTAGATCTGGTGCAGATCTGGTGTAGATCTGATGTAGATCTGGTGTAGATCTGGTGCAGATCTGATGTAGATCTGGTGCAGATCTGGTGTAGATCTGATGTAGATCTGGTGTAGATCTGGTGCAGATCTGGTGTAGATCTGGTGCAGATCTGGTGCAGATCTGGTGTAGATCTGGTGTAGATCTGATGTAGATCTGGTGTAGATCTGATGTAGATCTGATGTAGATCTGGTGTAGACCTGATGTAGATCTGGTGTAGATCTGGTGCAGATCTGGTGCAGATCTGGTGTAGATCTGGTTTAGATCTGGTGTAGATCTGGTGCAGATCTGGTGTAGATCTGATGTAGATCTGGTGTAGATCTGATGTAGATCTGGTGTAGATCTGATGTAGATCTGGTGTAGATCTGGTGCAGATCTGGTGCAGATCTGGTGTAGATCTGGTGTAGATCTGGTTTAGATCTGGTGTAGATCTGGTGCAGATCTGGTGTAGATCTGTTGTAGATCTGGAGCAGATCTGGTGTAGATCTGGTGTAGATCTGGTGCAGATCTGATGTAGATCTGGAGCAGATCTGATGTAGATCTGGTGTAGATCTGGTGCAGATCTGGTGTAGATCTGTTGTAGATCTGGAGCAGATCTGATGTAGATCTGGTGTAGATCTGGTGCACATCTGTTGTAGATCTGTTGCATATTTGTTGCAGATCTGTTGCAGATCTGTTGTAGATCTCGTGTAGATCTGTGCAGATCTTTTGTAGATCTCATGTAGATCTGTGTAGATTTGGTGCAGATCTGTTGCAGATCTGGTGTTGATCTGGTGTAGATCTGGTGCAGATCTGATGTAGATCTGGTGCAGATCTGGTGCAGATCTGGTGCAGATCTGGTGCAGACCTGGTGTAGATCTGGTGTTGATCTGGTGTAGATCTGATGTAGATCTGGTGCAGATCTGGTGTAGATCTGGTGTAGATCTGGTGTAGATCTGGTGTAGATTTTTGTGTTGATTTTAGAACGGAGTCTTAAATGATTATGAGGAGGTTTGAAAATCTGCACACGCTCAGTTTGATCATCCAGCATTGTTATTGAAATCTATGTGGGGCAGCATGTCTTATCAGACATGTATGAACTGGGCTTCATGTATGTCCCACTCTGTCACCCGTGTCCACCCTGTGCTTTAGCTTTACCTCCTCGTACTGGGAGACAGCAGAGCGGCCCCCGGGCTCAGCTGCTCCTCGCTCCTCTAAAGCGATTAGTCACTCAGGCATCGAGTGGACCCGGAGTCTGGACGCTTCTGATAGAGGACCGCTCGCAGCCACAGCCACAGAGTCAAGGACGCTGTCGTGTTGTTGATGTTTGTTGCAGTTGTTTATGTGGAGGGCAGCGTGAGAGTCCGGCCGAGTCCAGGCAGCGAGCCATGGTAATTACACGCCACTCGTCACGGCGCTCTTTCCACCTGACCAGCGCCAGCAAAAGGCTTACAGCCTGTGTGTTATCTCGGTAATGATTCACCCATCAGTTCACATGCACACAGCTCTCTCCTGTCTCTCAGCACACACACACACACACACACACACACACACACATGGCTGCTGCTTGAATTCACCCTCTGCATGGACGGTGTCAGTGTCACAAATATCAGGCTCCATTTCCCCTCTGAATGTGGATTTTCTTCACTCTGCTGCCTCATTTAGTGAAATTTAGGCAGAGCTAGAAATACAAACCCATCAGTGAGCATCTACACACACACACACACACACACACACAGGTTAAATCTTTGAGGTTGCTGAGCAATCCTGTGAGCTACCTTGTTTCTCAGGAAACAACAAAATCCAATTAAAGGAGCCCGTGAACCATGGCAACATGTGGTAAACACAGCAGGCGGCGCCGCCAGGTTGTTATTCAGTCATCAGACGTAAAACACACACTTACAGCAGAATGACCCTGACGCAGGAACAAATGAGAATTCATGCTCGAGGAAGCGTGGGCTGGGAGTGGAAGTGATCCATCGGGGGGCTGCTCGGGCTCCTTATCCAGAGGAGAAACGATAATAACCAGGAGACAAGCTCTGTGAGGAATTTATTATTTGGCTGTCGAAACGTCTTTCATGTGGCGGACAAAGCTTCTCCTGGTTTTAGCATTTCAAAGAGGATCTGTAGTGTTGTTGTTATCAGGATTGATGGAGGTATGCTACCGATGCTAATTACCCGCTGCTAATTGTGTAGCTGAATAAATCAGAAGCAGAAGAGTTGATTAATATTTCATAACACTTCATCTATTTCTGCTGCATAACAGTCTGTGTTTAAAGTTCAAAACAGCGTTTCAGAGGAGGATCCGTCAGATTCGTCCCTCCATAAGAAACAAAATAATAACACATTGTTTTCATTATGCACTTTACATGAGCAGCCACTGACAGCTCGCAGAGAAACAGATCAGATATGAAGCCTCAAGGTAACTCGGCAGCTTACCTGAGGTTTCCTTTATTAGCAGGTGAACCAGGAAGAACACCAACGGTTCAAAACATGGAGACAAAAACAAAAACATGCACTTCCACCACTGTCCACTTGAGGCAGAGTTTCCTTCCCCGGTTTCACCAAGTAGCAAGTTCCAGCTGTGAGAAATGAAGCCCTGCAGTTCCTACAGTGTCCACCAGGGCTGGCTTTCTTAACACTGGAAACACACACACACACACACACACACACACACACACACACACACACCCGTTCAAAGTTCTGATCTTTACAGGAAAAATAAACCTCAGTCAGGTTCAGAATAAGATTTGAGTCTGAACAGGTCATTTCTCCGTCTGTCCAGAAGGAGAATTCTTATGCAGTCATTAAACTCATGAGTTTTGCCCATATAAGGCCGTGGTTTATTTGATTGACAGGTGGGCCCCCTGTAGCTGTAAGCCAAGAGGTTAAAGGCCCACCTTAGCTCCGCCTTTTTGACTCCTGTCAGGTTGATTCCATTAGATTGAAAAACTTCAGAAACAGACGCTACATCCGTCTTTGACTCACTGTGAGGGCTGTGAGACGGAGCCAACGCTGCACGTTCTGCTGAGTTACTTCACACAGCGTATGTTTCACCACCCAGACAACACTTTTATCATGTTTAAAAACATAAAACATAACAGCCTTAAATATTTTTAGATCAGGAAACTAAAATGTTTAATATTTTGCAATAATTTCCTCAGATCAGGATATGACTTAATAACTTATTTTGAGTTTTGATCTGAGGTTGGGTTGATTACATGTATGAATATAAACACTGCTTATGTTTGAAGAGTTAAATCAAGGACAGAAGTGAAGCAGTAATATCTGGTTGATGTCAGATCTGAGGAGGGACCCTTCAGACTTACTGGACTTCAGTTTGGTGGAACCTTCCAGAGCTCCTGTTAACTGAACATGTGACAGATTTGTGGTTGTGTTCAGGCAGTTGTCTCACAGGTGGGATTCAGGTGTTCCTGAATGATCACCTGAGCGCTTCATTTCCTGCTCTTCAGACAGCTCTCTCCATGAACAGCTGATGAATGAGGCTCGTTTTTTCTATCGTGGTACGGATGAATTATTCTCCACAAACAGTTTGACGATCAGCTGATATGAATTCACACACACACACACACACACACACACGCCTCCTCTTATATCACACACTCTGGATATAGATGCTCTCTACAGACGTCTGTGTATTCTCATCACACGCCCAGGTGGCGACGAGGAATCCATATGAAAAGGCTTCATTGTGATTTTATGGACGAGTTGCATTTCAAAGCTGGCTCGCTCTCCCTGTTCCCATGGAAACAGTATAACAGAGGAGGGATTGGATGAATGGACGGGCAGAGGGAACATTTATACTCTGCAGGTTCAAACAAAGCTCTGTTTCATTCTCAGTACTGTAACTTATTTCCCATTAAACCACAGAAGTAAAGATATTTGTGAGCTCATTTTTAGTTTATTTATAAACAGGAACAAAAAGTCAGACGTCATGCAGACTGACTTCAGGCTCATTTATCCTCCCTTTACGCTTCATTTAATGCTGTTATCCAATACATCCACAGGGGGCAGCAAACTCAAAAACAAATATGGCGGCTGTGGAGGAGGTATCGCTGATTTGCCTCCTGCAAAAAAAGACAAAAACAGAGAAGCAAGTTCCTCACCAACTCAATCATTTTTTCTTTAAAAAGTTCCTCCGTTGTTGTTTCTTCTTCATGTCTCAGTTGAGCTACGTATCAGGTGGTAACAGCAACACTGCCCCCCTGTGGTTTCTGCTGGTACTGCTCTGTTTGGTCCGTGTCTGTAAGCTTGATGGAAACGTGCAGAAATAAAGACGAAATAAAGGCAGAGCACAGACAGAAGGCTCCGTCTGTATCTGTATCCATGTTTCAGGCTGAGCATAAACAGTTCTTTAAACACTGAAATAATTCTTAACACCTGTTTACTGTCGATCTGGGCTGATGCTCTAAATGTCTTATTGATGTCAGTTTTTCCCCAAATTAAGCTGTTCTACATGAAAAACAATGTTTATCTTCAATCCAGAAAATCCAGCAAAAAGTTGGGACTGTGCAAAAGATCTGTTTTTTTTTTAAATGTTTTTATTTTGTTTTTATTTATTGTTATTATTGGACAATAAAGATTAGACAATAATCTTATATTTTAGTCTTTTCTATACTGACCTGGAAAAATGAAGATAAATGAGAGCATAATCTGAGCCTGTCTCCGTTTTCTTAAGACCAGCCTGAGACAGGCACTGACCCTTTTACCACAGTGTCAACAGGCAGAATGGGAACATGGGTGATTTGACATGTGATCAGGCTGTCCTTAGTGTTGTCTTTGATATTGAACATCAGTCACCATTGTTGGGGCGTTTTGACCAATCAGAAGCATTCTGCTCTGCTTTGATCTTTTGTGTTCCATTCCACTCTGTTCCTTGTTGTCAATTTTAGTCGGAGGGGCTTTGACCAATCAGAATCAAGCATTCAACACAGCTGGGTTGTAATCACAGACTCAGTATTTGACGTTATCCAAACCAAACATTGCATCAGTTGACAGTTTAATGACACATAAATAAAGATGACGAGAAAAACTGATACATTTGTCGTCAGAAATACTCAAACACTTTAGAATTTAATTAAAAATTAGATTCAGTGTTTGTTGGATGCTCAGGTGCGTCTCCTGATGTACGGCGTTTAGCAGGGAGGCAGCGGGACGATTGAACGGAGAGCTGGAGAAAAAGAGGCTCTGCCTGCACCGAGCTGATGTTGGGTGTGATTGAGTCGTCCTTGTGACGGGAGCCCGGCCTCCCCCTCCCCCTCCCCTTCACACACCAACAACCCCTCCCCCGTCTTCAGACTGGTTGTAACTCGTAACCATGGCAACAGCTGGTCTTGTTACCTGCTAAGATGGAGAAGGAGGGGAGCTTGTGACTCTGAAGCTTGGGTTACCATCCACAGCGAACACAGAGCTGAAGGGGGAGGGGAGGGGGGGGGGGGGGGGGGGGGGGATGCACAAAGACCGCACTGTTCTCTGCACATCCATTCACCGCTGAGGTAAACAAGATCAATAGCATGAAGCGGGTGATTAGAGTAACTCAATATTACAGCTTCAGTTTCCCGCTCTTAGCAGCCATCTCTGAAGGAGGCAGACAGAGACACCGCCGGGCTCCTCTCCCCATGAACGACCTCCATAAAGCCGGGGTGACTTCATCGCTCCCATGTGGAACGCCTGTGACTAAACCTCATGCTGTCATCACTTCACTGACTGCAGAAGAAGAGCAATGAGTTCCCGGTCCCCTGAGGTCTGCATCGAATCAGCACAACGCAAAACGATATACCAATATATGATACTATACGATACGATACAATACGACGCAAAAATGATACGATACGATGCGATACAATATGATACAATACACTACAATGCGACACGATACAATACGATATGATATGATACGATACGATATGATACGATACGATATGATACGATACGATACGATACGATATATGATACGATACGATATGATATGATACGATACGATACGATACGATATATGATACGATACGATACGATATGATACGATACGATACGATATGATACGATACGATACGATATGATATAATACGATACGATATATGATACGATACGATACGATATGATATGATACGATATGATATGATACGATATGATATAATACGATACGATACGATATGATATGATACGATACGACATGATATGATATGATACGATACGACATGATATGATACGATACGATATGATAAAATACGATATGATATGATACGATACGATACGATACGATATATGATACGATACGATACGATACGATACGGTACGATACGATACGATACGATACGATATATGATACGATACGATACGGTACGATACGATACGATACGATACGATACGATATGATATGATACGATATGATATGATACGATACGATATATGATACGATACGATACGATACGATATGATATGATACGATATGATATGATACGATATGATATAATACGATACGATACGATATGATATGATACGATACGACATGATATGATATGATACGATACGACATGATATGATACTATACGATATGATACAATACGATATGATATGATATGATATGATACGATAAGATATGATACGATACGATATGATACAATACGATATGATATGATATGATACGATACGATAAGATATGATACGATACGATATGATGCAATACGATATGATATGATACGATACGATACGATATATGATACGATACGATACGATACGATACGATACGGTACGATACGATACGATACGATACGATACGATATGATATATGATACGATACGATATATGATACGATACGATATGATACGATATGATATGATACGATATGATATAATACGATACGATACGATATGATATGATACGATACGACATGATATGATATGATACGATACGACATGATATGATACGATACGATATGATACAATACGATATGATATGATATGATATGATACGATAAGATATGATATGATACGATACGATATGATATGGTACGATATGATACGATACGATACGATACGATACGATATGATACGATACGATACGATATAATATGATACGATACGATATGATATGATACGATACGATACGCCATGATATGATACGATACGATGCAAAATGATACGATACAATGCGATACAATGCGATACAATGCGATACAATGCGATACAATGCGATACAATACGATAAGATGCGATCCGATGCAAAATGATACGAGACTATGCGATACGATGCGTTACGATGCGATACAATGCGATACGATACAATACGACATGATACGATACGATACAATATGCTTCGATACAATATGCTACGATGCAAGACGATACAATACGATATGATATGCAAATAAATGGCTAAAGGCAGGAAAATTACACATCACATTAATTATGTATTTTTTTAGACTTTAGTGAACGAATCAATTTAGTGAATTTAAACTTTTTTTGGTGGAATTAAGATCCTAAAATAAAAAACACAAAACAGACATGTTCATGCTCAGTTTAAGATGATACCATCAACATAAAGTTAAAATCTCTCAGCACATAGACTCCATGTTGCACATTCATGGTTGTGATTTCATCAACCCCCCACCCCCCCCCCCACCCCCCCATATGTGGAAGCATCGGTCACGAGCTGTTGAGCCGTCAGGTGTTCCTCCATGGACGTCAATAATCCATCAGTCATAAACAGCCCCCCCCCCCCCCCGCCTGCTCTGCCTTTAAGGTTCCTGTTATTTACACAGTGACTGATTATCGAGTCGCCGCTCGATGCAGGGAACTAATTAATTTTTGACCAATGACACGTCGGCTGCTTGACAACAGTAATTACATCTTAATGAGTGAAAGGTTTAGTGTCAAATGATTGAGCTGCAGCTTAAATTGATCATAAGGCCCCTTTAAGGCTTAAACACACGTTTTATTTTCACACATGATCTGTGTGGAGGTGATTAATGACGGAGCTCTGGAGTCTGACGGGAAGGGAGGGATCAAAACCTTAACGGCAGCAGACCAGAGGAACTGTCCCCTGGAACCACACGAATTTAAAGGAACATAAAACAAGCTGCAACAGTTAGCAGATAAATCAACGAGTCACCAGACACAGAGAGAAACAGAGATTTACTGACAGTGTTCAAGCGTTTTGATTTCTCACTTGAACAAGTTTGAAAACCTGAAATCTTTGAAGTGTTTTTAAATTTATTCTGATGTTTTAACTCGTCTTCAGCGTCTTCAGAAACTCTTTAGTCTGGTTCTTGAAATTTAAGGCTTTGGCATTTCACGTAGGCCTGTGGAAGGGCAGGGAGCTCCTAGGACAGAGCTTTACCGCTGAATTTCATGACCTGCGTGCAGATCATCAGATCTCTGAGCGAGATGATGAATAAGTGAGTCTGTGCTCGGTGAGATCAGACGGTTTCAGCTGTGTTTACGGGATGATGAGCAGCACTTGGAGAAGCATTATCAGAGCCGTCAGTGAGGCGTTCAGAGGCTCGGCTTCCTGTTTCCTGTCTGTAACTCTTCTCGGCGCTGAGCGAGAGTGAGACAGCGCTCGAGCTGTACATTCACTCAGCACCGAGCAGCTGCACTAATGGCCTCAGGTTTCCCCCCAGAAACAGGCCGACACATTCCAGAGGGCCATCAATGGGACTCGTTGTTATGATGGAGCGAGGCAGGCAGCGGCCAGATTTGGAAGGGCTGTTGCCATGGAGACCGCGCAGGGGAGGGGAGGGGGAGTGAGGAGGAGGAGGGAAAAGCAGCTGTAGACAGTCAGCTGATGGCCTTTGGGTAAATCCTTTCAAACATGATTTGCCTGCTTCTTTATTTATCTGTCTCTCCCACAGTGAAGCGGACGGCCCGCACACACCACACATCCAACACACACTCTGTTTCCCATGGAGGGGACGAGAGGGGGACGCTGCACCCAGCGCCTGGCTTCAAGGACGACACACCTGAGTCTGACCAAAACAGCAACAGGTAGCAGGTACATGAGTCTGTGGGCGCTGCTTTGGCCTTGTTGTTGAGTTGTGCATGGCTGCAGACAGCGTGGATCTGACTCTGACCTTCCTCTCCTCTCTCATGGTTTCCTTTGCCATCAGGGGTCCTTTCCTCAAGTCAAAGGCAAAAAAAGCACAAACACACAGTCAAAAGTTTAAAAATGTGTTCTGTCACAAGTCACTATGGCACCTCCTGTTGGCCTGCCACCCTGACACAGGAAGTGCACTTGATTCAAAGGAAGGAGGAAGTGTTCGGTCTATAAAAGGACCAGGAAGTTGGAGGATCTTCCTTTGTCACCATCAGGGCACACATGTGCCAGCTCATGGAGAAGCTCAGCAATCAACTGACTTGTGTCGCTTAAGCCAGCAACGGCTGTGAGTCTTTTTTTTTTTTATCTAAGATTGCAAGGTGGCTAGCTCTGAGATTATCAGAATGTTGGCAGAAGCTGTTTTTCTTGCTTGTTGTACTATGTAGTTTAGTTGCTTGGTGCATTACCTTAGCATGTAGCCTTGTTAGCCTAGCATGTAGCTTGGTATGTAGCATTGCCATGCAGCTTGGTGTTGTCCATAGCTTGACTTGGCATTGAGCTTAGCACTTAGCATTTAGCATTTAGCTTAGCATCATTAGCTTAGCATTAATTTTACATTTGTACAACAAGATGATTTGTCTGAAGAAGTTGTTTATAGCACCTTGCTAATCAGTGTGTTTTCCTTTGTTTTAGTTTTCACTCTGAATTCAACCAGTGATGAATAAACAAAGATAAACTGAGACCTGACTCAATCATCATTTGAATTGGAGTTTGGCTGACTGTCAAACTGCGTTTCATCACACACGTAGGGAGGACAGTACAAAATGCAACACGTCAGGAGGAAAGTCAATCCATGGATCCATGTCTTTCATATCTTTCAGTTAATCGTGAGAAATTTGCAGTGTGATAAAAATGGGATCACTGAGCAGTGATTGGCTGCGTCGGAACCTTCCCAATCAGACACACAAGCCGCCTCTTTTTGCCGGATTCTGCATCAATCTGTACAAAACAGACCGAGTGGGACAGGAAGTAGTGCATGAAAACCACCCTGTGACTTTCAAAATAAAACAAAGTGTGTCCAAACCAGATGGTTTTTATCTGGACTACAACAACAAACCGACACAATGAGCAGAGCCAGACCGGGAGTCAACAGGTTTGAGGGTTTACAGCCCAACATGGACCAGGAGATGGACCACGCTGTTGGTGTCCAACTGAATCTGGTGTATCGTCAGCGTAAGGGTTCTGGTTTCTGTTTGTTGTCTCAACCAATCAGGTGTCAGCAGCAGAAACGTCCGCCTGCAGAGCAACAGCGGGAGTAGAAGAGCTCAGAGATCAGAGGATTCTGTGTTTGAGGCTGTTTAAAGTGATTTCATGAAGTTTATCTGGAACCAAAGAGAGAAACTCATGAATCAGTCTCATGGTCTTTCATTGGGATCAGCTTCACTTCTTACTTCCTGTGTTTAACTCCGTGTTAATGCATCCAGCATGTCGTCATGTGAGCCACATGCTAAACATGCTAAACATGCCGTCTCCGTCTGCTGTGGTGAATCCGACACACTTTGAACAGATAACGCAGCTCGGCTAAACGTCAAAGAGGCCGCCGTGGTCGTCTCCGCTCCGGAGGAGAGCGTGTAACTTTATCTGCAGCTTAAATGGAGCGAGACAAAAAGCCAGAGATCAGTGAGGATCGCTGCTCCCAATATCCTACAGGAGACAACACGGGCTCTGTGTGTGTGTGTGTGTGTGTGTGTGTGTGTGTGTCATCGCTCAGTTTACACTTTTAATGCAAGTCATGGAAGATATTCTTACACCATGTGATTCTTCTTCTGTGGACAGAATTTAAAGCAGTGAACGGCTTCAAACTCAGCCCAGATGATGAAAGTCTGAAATATCAAACCAAACAGCTGAGACACAGAATGAATGAATGAATGAATGTTTTCATCTCATAATTTCATCTCTGATATGAGCTCATTCCAGCCTCCTTCTTCTGACCTCTGATGATGCAGGAATGACCTTCAGTCTTTGCTTCATGATGAGGATGTTTTATACTCACGGACGTGTATCTCATACTTTCAGCTCTCAGCTCATAATTTGGGTTTAATCTCAGATTAATGACCTATGTTGAGAGTCATACGGCAGCTTATTAATGACGTGATTATTTCATCATGCTAACGTCACGTCTTTGACTCTCAGCGTTGTGTTTTTATTCGTTCTGATCCGATTCAAACCTTCTAATCCATCATGATGATGTTTAGATTCAGGCGTTTTCATCGTTTTGTCTCTGTGATCAACATTCTGACATTTTGTATCGACATCATGACTTTTTATTTCTTGTATTTTTGTCTTTCAACTTAATTTTTTTATTTCTGTTGCTGAGTTTAGGTTCTGAGACATAACTGAAGTTTTTTATTTCACATTTTTGAATTTGTGTCTCTGAATATCTTATTTTGACTGTTTGTTTTTTTTGGTCCCGTAGTTTTTACTCTATATTTCATGAGGTTAACATTTCTGCCCACGTTTTTACTTTTTGTGGCATAATTTTGACTTTTCATTAAAGGTTTTGACTTCTTTTTTGTGAGTCTGATGACAGTTTATTTTTTAATATCATTTCACTTACTGTAGACTGTTGATTCCTTAGACATGTCTTCTGAGTTTTGACTTTTTTTGTTACTTAATTGTTATTTTTCACGTCAGGATCTTCAGGTTCTGACTTTGACCTCTCATCTATCCAGAGTCGGCGTCAGACAAAATTCAGTCTTTATTTATATAGCACCAATTCATCACAAACGTTATCTCAAGACGCTTTCCAAGCGTTAACAGGTCTGGACCTGTAAATGGTAATAAAATTTTATTAACAGAAACCCAACATCAAGACAAGATAAGAAGTCTGATCTCATCTTAACCCACCATGAGGACAGACCTTTGCAATATTTAGCAAGTTACAATGGAGAGGAAACACTTCCCTTTAACAGGCAGAAACCTCGGACAGAACCTGACTCATGTTAGACAGACATCTGAGGAGACTGTGTTGGGGTTAGAGAGAGAGAAGGCAGAGAGACAAAGACACAGGGAGACATAAACACAGAGTCCATATTTCTGTGTTGTAGAGATGATCACAGAGAAACTGTAACTGTAGGAAGTCGTAGCAGCTGGAGTCTGTCAGGTCCATGGCAGCAGGCCGTCCACAGCAACAATCCAAAGAACCAAACAGACATCAAGAATCGTTACGCCCACAAGAAGGAACTAAACCACAGCTCTCTCTCTCTCTCTCCCTCCAGTGTGCACACAACCATACGCACTTTAGCGCACCAATATGAAACACATTAAACAGCGATTAAACACCAAACGTTTACGTTACCAATGAAACCCAAACGGTAACAGAACTTTAGAGGTTCCTCTAAAACAGCTGGAGGCGGCGAGTGTTGCTGCTAAACCTCCTCAGAACAGAGTCCGTACACTCCGCTGTACATTAGAGTGACACAATATAATGACACCAAATCAAATCAGTAGGTCAGGGGTCGTGCCCGGACCAATCAGCACCTCCCCTCACCAGACAATCCATCAACATGATTTTATCCTTTTGTTTTTATTCCCTTTTAAACACATTTCGGAAACATTTTTTGTCAATATTAAAAAAATGAATTCTAGGACTTTAATATGATTTTTTTTCCCAGTCTCGCCCTTGTGAAGTGGGGGGGGGGCACAGTCGATCTACTGGGGGGGCACAGCCCGTGAATGCCCCCCCTTGACACTGACACCGCATCTAACTCTAAACCTACTACCTGTTCTATTGATCCAATTCCGACCAGCATCCTGCAGACCATCCTACCAACAATCAAACCTGCAGTGACACACATTGTCAATTCCTCCTTGGAATCTGGCATCTTTCCAACAGCTTTTAAGCAAGCTCTGGTCACTCCACTACTCAAAAAACCCAATCTCAACCCAGCCCAGGTTGAAAATTACAGACCAGTCTCACTTCTGCCATTCTTATCCAAAATACTTGAGCGCACAGTCTTCAACCAAGTCTCGCAACATCTGCAAGAGAACAACCTTATTGACGCCTATCAATCTGGTTTCAGGCGTGACCACTCCACCGAGACCGCACTCCTGTCAGTCACAGAATCACTGCGACTGGCTCGAGCTGCTGGTCGGTCCTCTGTCCTTTTACTACTGGACCTGTCTGCTGCTTTTGACACCGTGAACCATCAAGTTCTCCTCTCTACACTCTCTGAACTTGGCATCTCGGGATCTGTCCTGTCTTGGTTCAAGTCCTACCTCACAGGTCGATCCTTCAGAGTGTCATGGCGAGGTGAAGTGTCTGAATCACATGGCTTATCGACTGGGGTACCCCAAGGGTCAGTGCTTGGTCCCCTCCTCTTCTCCTTATACACCACCTCACTTGGTGCAGTGATCCGCTCACATGGCTTCTCTTACCACTGCTATGCTGACGACACTCAGCTTTTCATGTCTTTTCCACCCAATGACACAACTGTCTCAGCTCGGATATCAGCGTGTCTGGCTGATATCTCCAATTGGATGAAGGAACGCCACCTTCAACTAAATCTGTCCCAAACTGAGCTCATTGTCCTTCCAGCCTGTCCCTCTGCCCAACCACACATCAGCGTCATGCTTGAAACAAATCAACTTGTGCCCACAAACTCTGCCAGAAATCTGGGTGTCATGATTGATGACCAGCTGACCTTTAAGGTTCATGTGGCCTCGATTGCCCGGTCCTGTCGATATGCCCTCTATAACATCAGGAGGATCAGACCATATCTGACACAACAGGCCACACAGCTCCTGGTTCAGGCTCTTGTGATTTCACGCATTGACTACTGCAACTCACTGCTAGCGGGCCTCCCTGTGTCTACTTTCAAACCTCTGCAGATGATCCAGAATGCAGCAGCACGTCTGGTCTTTAACCAGCCCAAAACAGCACACGTCACCCAGCTGTTAATCTCCCTTCACTGGCTCCCAGTGGCAGCTCGAATTAAATTCAAAGCTCTTCTTCTGGCTCACAAAACAGTGACAAAAACGGCTCCTTCCTACCTTGAGTCCCTCATCCAGGTCTACACTCCTTCATGGAGTCCCTCATCCAGGTCTACACTCCTTCATGGAGTCCCTCATCCAGGTCTACACTCCTTCATGGAGTCCCTCATCCAGGTCTACACTCCTTCATGGAGTCCCTCATCCAGGTCTACACTCCTTCCCGCCCGCTACGCTCTGCCTGTGAGAGACGCCTGGTGCTCCCAGCCCAGCATGGCTCTAAATCACTAGCTAGACTCTTCTCCTCTGTTGTACCGAAATGGTGGAATGAATTACCCAACTCATTAAGATCCACAGAGTCCCCTTCTACTTTTAAGAGAGGTCTGAAGACTCACCTGTTCAGGGAACACTTTGGCACTTAATCTGACCCTTCTCCTCTTTGTCCTCAGTGGTCAGATCAGACCGAGTTCTTAACAAACGAAAGCACTGAATATTGATTTCTCCTGAATGTTGAATCTTAGTTATGGACGATATTTAGATAGAACACAAAAAAAAAAAAAAAAAAAAAAAGGGGGGGGGGTGTTTAGTGGGCACTTGGTGACAGAGTACCTGTGACAAATCCAACCTGAAGCATTTATTCGCACTTAATAAGGTTTCTCCTTCTTGTCAAAATTCTTGCTTGTGTTGTACGTCGCTTTGGAAAAAAGCGTCTGCTAAATGAAATTGTAGAATTGTAGAATCTATGGAAGGACTAACTTTAACTGACTCTTTATCTTTGAAGACGTCTGCCTTTCACGTCCTCCGGCTGCTGTTGCTCTGCTGTGTTTTCAGCTCACAGTTTATGATGTTTACGCTGAACAGAGAAATCTCACTGAACTGGTTCTAACGTTGGGGTTTCATGTTTCAGCTCATTAAAAAGAGGTTTTGTTGCAGCGTTTCTGCCGGTGGAGGAATATTTTGGGTTTCTGTCGATGATTCAGTCAAACAGACTCGACGTCTCGACGTGAATCGATTCATTTATTGAAACAAACCATAAAACTCAAAGTCTGAGAGCAACTTTTTAAAGGTGTGACTGCAGCAGTGAAGGGTTGAGGTGTGTGTGTGTGTGTGTGTGTGTGTGTTTGCCCTGCAGCTAATCCGGCTCACCTTTCCTCGCTCTTCCAGTAATCGTGGGAAAGAATGCGGCTCCTCTACTGTACCTGTTGTCTCTCTCTGTGTGTCGGAGGTGTGGTCGGCTCATTATTCCAGCGCTGCCTCCGCTTCTCGTGACAGTCGTGCCTCCCAGGCGTCACCTTTCCAGATCGGCGTGTTGATACTGTAACGGGGAAAGACTGCAAACAAACCGGAGCTGCGGTGACCTCATTTGCCTCGGGAGGTTCTCAGCGATCAGATCAGCCGTGGTTTCATTTTACGTTCATCATTGTGCTCGGAAACCATAACGAGTCTGATTCAGAGTCAGATGGAGCTGGTCCAGTTCCTCTCTCAGTTACAGACCTGATCTGATCTGATTTCAAACTCAATTACAAAACAAAATATTTCACATATTCAGGCAGAATCTCCAAACGCAGCGGCTCAAGTCTCTGATCTGAAGGATGATCCGGTTCATATCAGTCTGTGGTGTCTGAAAAGTGAAGTCTGGTTCAAACTTCTACGCCGTCACTCTGCAGTTCTCCTCCGGAACACATGAGGGCAGTGTGGTCTGTGTGAGCTTAACATATTAAATACATACATGTGGTCATTTATCGCATGTTTTTTAAAGGTTTGTTGCACAAACAGTGGAAACAGATCCACTCCAGGCAGACAGAAACTCAGAGCGCTGACGGCTGGATACGAGCGAGTGTTCACATCAGGCCGGCGTGCGTCTGAAGTCAAACAGATGCTGCTTCATTCTGCTTTATTAGATTTATTCAGTTCATGACTTTTGAATCAATTTATGAAAGTGCCAGAAAGTCTGAAACAAACGGATCCATTTTTAGACATAAAGGAGCGCTGTGAAAAGTTTGTATTAAATGTTTTAGCCACAGGTGATGGCAGTTAGTTGGGATCCTTTAATGCAGGGGTGTCAAACTCATTTTCCCCGAGGGCCACATCAGCCTAATGGCTGTCCTCAAAGGGCCAGATGTAACTTATAAATGTAAGTAAATGTAATCGAATGTAATGTGAAATAAACATAATACTCCTTATTTTGGGCTGTGGCTTTCGAAAACACGCTCTGCTGCAACCGCAGTTTGCCTTTTAATTCTTGGGCAATTTGTTGCTTTTCTTGAAGGCTAGCTTTGCGTACTTAGCTCCGTGTTTGGTGTCAAAATGCTGCCGCAGATTGTACTCTTTGACAACAGACAACGCCTCGTAACACAAAAGACATACCGGTCTTTCTCCTTGTATTGGCCTTCCCATCTTTCTTGAAACAGTCTTCCATCTTTATCAACTTTTCTCTTCTTGGACATTTTGGGATCATTATTTATTTCTCAATTCCACTCGTTGGCATTGATGTAGAAACACTGCTGTGTAGTGGCGGTGAGCCGTCAAATCGCGGGTATCATAGTCGACAGGCATTGTGGGAAATGTAGTTTTTGGTCAAAGCACACTTTTGACCTATTGATTTTTAAACACTCAAACCTTTTAAGCTCTCATGGGCCACATAAAATTACGTGGCGGGCCATATTTGGCCCGCGGGCCTTGAGTTTGACACATGTGCTTTAATGGAAACAGACACAACGTTACGTTACGTTAATTCAGCTCAGTTTAGTAAAGTCTGACTCAAAGTCTGACGTCAAGTTTCAGCTTATTCAGCAGAATGTGATCCTCTTACTTTGCCGTAAGAAAGACGGTTTGTTCCTCCGCCTGCAGCACTCTGATTGGTCGTTCAGGTGACTTCAGTTATCCCTCAGGGCGATGAGTCCGTTCTGCTCTGTAAACTCGTAGCGTTGACCTCTTGTGTTGGAGGTCGGCGGCGTGATGTGATCACTCTAAGGATTTGTCCGAACAGCTGATCCATTTAAGGAATATGTTTACCAAAGACGTGACCTCGAGTGACCCCACTCTGAGCCCTCTGCAGTGTTTGACTCCATATTCAAACAAGTCTGGAAGAATAAATTCTGACCACTGAGTCGAGGTCTGGAAGAGCTGCGCCACATTTGGGCCCATTTAAAGCCATGTTTCCCAGCCGTCAGCAGCTGCTTTCCATCCAGTGGCATTTTCCTCGTCTACCCCCCCCCCACACCCCCCCCCCCCCTCTCTGTCTTCACGTCAAACTTGGCAGGCGAGTTTACACTGATTTTCAAAGCCGCCCTGTTCTCCGTCAAATGTTGCGTGGCAACATCAAACGCTCCGCCGGACAGAGCCTTCCTGGGATTCCAGCGTGGTGGGCGGATAATTGGAGGCAGGCCTCAGCGGATCTGGCAGATGTGTGATGAGTTTTTACTGGAGCGTTGTTTTTTTGGTGTGTGTGTGTGTGAGAGAGAGAGAGAGAGAGAGAGCGTGGAGGGGGGATGAGAGTTTTAGAGGGAAAACATAAGGGCCGTCTTTGTTGTCATCCCGGCTCCCTCCCTAAAGCCGGCCGCAGGGGCGTCTCATTGGCCCAGTGGCCAAGTCCGGGCTGAGTGTGGCGGTAAACATCGCATACAGACACGATATCTGAACCCAGCATGTGGAATTTGATGTCTTAGGTCTGACTCACAAAGCCTTTAAGCCGCCAAACATTTCCACATGTCCTGTCCTTCTCTCCTTCTCTGACTCTTTCTGGAAGCCGCCTGTTTTCTGCCACTTTTGCGAGAAACACCCAGATAATTACGGAGCACTTCTGTCTGAGGTTCGACCGCGAGTTTGGATGAAGGTCGCTGCAGTCGCTGTCAAACATGTCGTGATTACAAAGACGCTCAGGAATTCCCCTCCACCGCTCCCTCCCTCCCTCCCTCCCTCCCTCCCTCGCCCGCCCGCCCGCTCGCCCCACTGTAAGAGCAGGAATGCTGGACTCTGAGTTTTCCTGTCCATCCATCACTGAGCAAGCATAACAGCGACCCGGAGCAGCCCCTCCCGAGCCGAGGGTGGGCTTCCTCTGAAAGTGCAAGAGGCCAGAGCTCAGCGGAGGAGGCCGAGGAGGGGGAGGGAGACGGGGGAGAGGGGGGAGGTTGTTAGACAGAGAGGAAGAAGTCAGCAGACAGAGCTCCAGAGCAGAATGAAACACAGGCCCTCCATGTTTTGGTTTTGTCCCCTGGGCTCATGCAGACAGTATTAAGTGGAGTTTTTTTTTTCTCCTGCAGGAAGGCGCTGCAGATGTTCCTGAGAGCGGCCTCGCCGCTTCCCTGTTTTCCTTCTGCTCGTCTGTTCCCGGCTCTCCGGCGTTGCCAAGGCGCTCCCCTCACTCTGAGCTGCTTTTTTTTTTTTTTCTTCTTTTTGTTTTTCCTGAGAGCGAGGCTCCAACAGGAGGGTCATCTCCAGGCCAGCTCCAAATGAGAAATAGTTGGCCGGCTGCCCTGGCGGCCGCTCAAATCCGCCCTTTTGAAAAGATTACTGTGCTGCTGCTGCTGCCGCCGCCTCCTGTGGGGCATGCCAGATCTGCTGAGGGGAGAGGAATGTGCAGGAGGGAGGGAGGAGGGAGGGAGAGGAGGGAGGGAGGGGGGGGGCACATTTCATTCCACCTCTTTCAGAAAGTTTTTCTCATTACTTTTCTTCTCCCTCTCCTCCTCAAATGTTTCAGTTTGAGCTGAACAGGACGTGAACTGTTCCCAAATAAAACCTGACGGGGTTTTTCCAGACGTGTGACCCGGCCCGGCCCGGCTCGGCGCTCCCTCCTCGTCTTGCTGTTGTTGTTTCTTAGCGACGAGCGACGAGCGATCGATTGATGGCAGTCGGACCCGCAGTGGGACTGCCGCAGGCTGTCTCTGCTAAGCTGCTTTGCCTGATCGGCTGCTGACTGCGGAGACTCCAAAGCCGGAGCGATAAAAAGCTGATTTGCGGGGGCACAGTGAGAAGCCCCAGACACTTAAAGAGAGGTGTGCATGTCTCCTCTGGCCTGTCACGATCGATACCAGCCCACCACGGCGGGGCCTCTCTGTCTCCACCGTGTTTACGCTTCAATAATGCATCACACTCAGGGTCGGGGATGGAGCCCATTAGCTGAGGCCTCTGTGCAGGCTGCACACCCTGCATCCTCCTCCTCTTGAGTGCTTCTGCGAGGCCTCGTTTTAGTGCAGCCTGACCTACATCAACCATCTTTGTATCCACCTCTGGAAAAAAAAAACTCCAAACAATTAATGCAGCATGAAGATAAGAGGCCTCGCTGCAGCTGACATATTTTGCACGGCCTGAGGGGACGTGTGTGTGTGTGTACATGTTTGCACAGAAAAAAGAGGGTGACCTCAGTGTGTGAAAAGGTGTGTTAACAAGGCGTGGAGCTAAACGGAGCACTCTGCTTTGATTATAAATAACGATGCATGCTTTTCTGAGCGAGCAGGTCGCCGGAGACTTTGATAAATGCTGAGTAATTACATCAGCAGGCGCTGAGAGAAGGCTGCAGCCTCCCCTGGGATCAGTAACTGCTGACGGATACACAGAGAGAGAGAGAGAGAGAGAGAGAGGAGGCCGTGTTGGGTGGTCCTTATCGGAGAGTCAGGAAACAGGGCGAGACTCATAAACACTCCACAGGAAGCGTCCGTGCATGAGCCCACACCCTGAGTCACAGGAGCATGTTGGAGAAATGTGGAACGTGAGGCCCAAAGCTTCATGGACGCTCCACGACAACAACAACAACAACAACAACAACGTTCCTGTAAACATGGCCGCTCACGCAGGCGGAGCCGCTCCGTGCTGACGCTGTAAGAACAGCAGCGTGTTCCTGAGTCACATCATCTGCTTAGCAACACGTACGCCGAGCAGAGCGGGGACACGGCGATGTGATTGGGGGAGACCAGGACCCTCAGGACAGCCAGCGCTAATTGCGTAGCTGTTTTTCTCTCCTCCATCTTTAACAGATGCAGCACGCGGAGCGCAGGAAAGAAGAAGAGGGGGGGGTTGCATAACAGGGTTTAACAGGACACACCCCTCCTCCTCCTTTGACTCTCCCTTCATTTCCCTCCTTTCATGCACCCCCCCCCCCCCCCCCCCCCCCCCCCGCCCTCTCCCAGCTCTTCTTCGTCTTGTAACAGCTGGAGCAGTTCCAGAAGCTTTAAAGGAACAAAAGATGCACTTTTTTTTTTTTTTTTAACGTCACCTTTATTATTTCGTTTCTGGAAGTGCTGTTGACCCGGCTCAGGTCGCCGGCAGCTCCGACAAAGAGCTCAGTGTGTCCGGGAGCTGGAAGAGCAGCTTCCATATTGGGACAATATGCGGCGTGACCTCTGACCCCGCTCGGAGGCAGAGTCGGCAGAGTCGGCAGCGGCGGCGGCGGCGGCTGGAGAGCACTCTGAGATTTTGCTCTCCAGAATCACACAAAGCATTCCAGGCTGGAATAAGAGGAGCAGAAAACACGCCGGCACAAGTCGACGCACACATGCACACCAACTGTTACTGCTCGTTCCTCGACGCTGCGGGCCAGAAATTACACATGCAAGCGTTTTTCTGTCTGACGGGGGCGGGGCAGACTTGGCCGGGGGAGCTGGGAATATTTGCAACACACACACACACACACATAAACACACACAAACACACACGGGCTGATGATCTCACTGTGTAAGGGAAAGCGAACATGAAGTATTTGTTACCACAGGGCCAAGAGAGAATGTGTGTGTGTGTGTGTGTGTGTGTGTGTGTGTGTGTGTGTGTAGCAGGGGGGGGGGGATTTGTTGTGCTGAGTGGGACTTAAGCAGATCTGTTGATGACTTTTAGTCCAGAGTAGTTTCCACATCGGCCCCAGAGAAAACAAAGAGGAATTACGCAACGCAAACGTTACTCAACCCTGATTACAGCCTCTCATGTGAACATCAGGGTGTGTGTGTGTGTGTGTGTGTGTGTGTGTGTGGACATCTGCCTGTGCACAGTGAACGTCTCAGTCTCCTCTCCTGTTGTGCACTTTCACTCTGTGCATGCATCCTCGTCTGTGCATGTTTGGCCGACCGCATCTGCCATCCGGGATCACGCTCAGAGCGCCGTCCGGCGTGCAGAGGGCGTTCTGATGTTCGTGCGCTCGGGGTGAGGGGAGGATAGTCCAGAAATAGACACGAAAACATCAGAACGGAGAGTCGTTTCACTGTAAAGGCCAGTTTCATAATCCTCCCCGGAGGAAGCGAGGCTTGTCTGTTCCGTTTGAGCTCCACTGTTGCCCTGATTCACTTCTGCGAGTGGAGCGTGTTTAACCCCACGTCAGCTCCGACCGCCCTCGCCCTCCTGCCTCAGCCGCTCCTCCTGTCAGCTCGTGTTTGTTACCAAAGACTTGAGTGCATTTCTGTCTTCTTTGTGATGATGATGATGATGATGATGATGATGATGATGATGATGATGACTGTGTTACTGTATGTGAGGCAGCAATCATCGTCCTCTGAGGGAGCGCAGCCGTGAGTAAACAAGGTGCGGCTCTTGTCGGGAGGGGAACTCATTTCCTGACCCATCAGAGTCTGGCTGTTTTGGATTCTCTCAGGATCGGTGCGCCGCTCTGACAGCAGCGCCGTCCCACAGCCTTTTTCTGGCGCTGTGCTCTGAAATAGATTTGTCAGGGCTCAGGGCACAGCAGGAAATGTTTATATAAGTGGTCAGAAAACGGGGGGAACATTATGTCATATCGAACATTAGTCAAGTTTCTCAGCACATCATCCAGTCCGGCCTCTGCTTCTGGTCTCACAGCCTGATGGAGACTCTGCCTGGACAGTTCCACTCCTGTATGAACGCCTGATTTACACTAGAGCTGCCACATACGATTATTTTGATAATCGACTAGTCACCGATTATTTTGTGTGATAAGTCGACTATTCAGATCATACATAAATTGCAGCTTATTGCAGCAGCATACAGCTAACATCATTAGCTTCCAGCTTCAAGTGTTTAAGGTATGTGCTAACTAAAAATGAAGACAGTTAATATCATAGTTCATTCAGCTTTTAATGAACTTTGCAGCTTGTAGCAGCATTTCTGACATTTTTTTAATGTACCAATTTTCTATTCAAACATGACATCACTATTAAGTAGGTAGCTCCCTGTTGACGTTAATGTTAGCAGCTAACTAGCCAATTAGCTTACCCAGATTGTCATTCTTCATCAGAAAATAAATCAGCCACGGCGTGCTGTCTTTTCAGATGCTCGTGCATCGCCGTCGTTCTGTCATGGAAGGACATTTCTGCTTTGCAGATTTTGCATTGCACACTTTTCTCCTTTATTTTGGAAAAATGCTCCCAAACTTTCCAGCTCTGTTGCCGGCTAGCCATGATACTGTTGGGCAGAACTTTTCCAGTGACATCACAGGTTACCCCGGTTACCACTTCTGCGCGTATGCGTCAAGGACAGAACGGCAGACGAGACAGGTGAAAGTACAGCGGCAGTTTAAAAACATATTAAAACGACGACGTCGATTATTAAATAAGTCGCCGACGAATTTGATCGTCGACGTCGTCGTGACTAGTCGACTAATCTTGGCAAGAAGAAACAAAACAACTTCAATCTGGTCACATTATTCACTTCATGTTTTACATCTTTAATCCTCTCATTCGTTTATTCTTTAATCTCATAATATTCTGTTTCCTGAAACATTACAGCTTACTCTCCGATCCATCATTGATTTGATGTTTTCTTCTGTGGTTTTTATCCTCGGTTGGGTCGGCTCTAAACAGCTTGAAGGTTTGGATCAGAGCATTCTGATGCAGAAATTCAGACTTCCTCTGATTGTAAATATGTGTCACAGAATCAATTTTTCCCTTCTTGTATCTTTGATAACTGTAGAAATTTAGGGCACAGCGCTGATTATTTTCTGACGCTGGTCTTTGAAGCGTTTATGGGTGAGTCTCTCCACTTCGAGCTCTGATCACGAGCCGTTCTAACGCTGCCGTTACAATCTGAGCAAATTACTTTATGTTCTCATTAAAGTGGGAAATGTTCACGCAGCGAAGCTCCGTCCTGCTCTACTATACATGATGCCCCGTGTGACTCACTAAACATTACGCTGCAGACGGCTCGTATACGAGCAGTCAGGCGCAGAATTGAATCACATATTTCATAACGTGAGTGAACAGCAGCTCCTGACAGACACAGCGTCTCAGACATGGCTGTGTTATTACAGAGCAGGCCCGTACGTCCCAAAGGAAGTGTCTCTGCTGACGTAACATCATGCCCCCTCTCATTATATACAGCTAATAAATATGTAAACTGACCCAGGCCTGCTGTTCTCAGCGTATTCACTGATGTGGGAGCCGTACACGGTGGGTTTAAATCAGCGGGACGTCCTCACTGGCATACAGAGAGACAGGCTGGATGGCACCGTTACAAGCCGAACATTTAAAGCATCGTCTGTGACGTGGAGGATTTATTCAGCGCACGGAGCCTGTTTTCAAAGTCCCCGGCTGGCTAAAAAAAGCTAAGCTAATCCACATTGAAGAGTACGTGCTTTGTTCTCCAAAAATAACCTCAAACCAGATTAACTCAAAGGGAAGGCCTGATTGTTGAATCCAAGCCCGTCTCCTCTCTCCATTCAGCCTCACAGCCTGCTAACCCGACCCGGCTCCAGCCTGAGCAGCAGATCGATGTCGATCCGGATCAATCGGCTTATTAGAGCTGAGGTTGAGCGGTGAACAAAGCCGATCAGCCGGGTCTCCCCATCACGTCCCCTCAGGTTGGAAACACAGGAGAGGTCACCAGTCACAAGTTCACTGAGCCCAGTGGAGCTGCTGGTGGAATAAAGCCGTCCACCCTCAGCCAATCAGCCGCGCAGCCGCTCAGCACATGTGATTAATAGAATCAGACTCAGGGAGACATTGATCGGCACTCATGACTCTGATTCATGCTCGGCTGAGACGGGTCGTTTTACACATCTGTCCTTTAAAGAGGTTACAAACAAGGTTTACTCCAAGATGTGTTCAGTCTGTGGAGGATTAGAGCCTCTTAGGTTGACCCAGAGTCTCTTAAACCGAGAAATAAAGCCAAACTCATGAGGGGAAAAAAAATGCATGCAGTTCCTCAAACGTCCACTTGAGGTTGGCCCCAAAAGTGAGTCAACCCCCAACAGGCCCCGTATCAAAAAACAAAAAACAAATCTACAGCTGAATTCCTCATGTTAACAGCCTGGTATTAGAATGATTTTGGTCTCTGCTGTTCTTATACAAAATCAGCTGCTTTTGAACCCTTCAGAGCACTGCTGCTCCCATTTTTCAGGTGCTCTTTAAATTACCGTGAATCCTCAACTGTCAGGGCTAGCATGAAAATTCAAACGGCTCCTCAAAAGGGAAAGACAAGCTTTACAGTGATATCTGGGGTATTACGGTACTGCATAAGAATTTACATGCAACAGTGTTCCAATCACAGACAGTAATTGGTGCAAGCTGTTTGCATTACCATAACTCTTCAAATATTTGGGCAAGCCAAAAAATTCAAATGGTTCCTGAAAGAAGAGCAGTTGAGTTTTCCAGAGATATATAAAAATGTCCAGGTAGGCTGAAGGATACCTGGATGATAAAAGGTTGTTATATCATGTTTTCATATGATAACAGAGTTTAACTGATTATAACTTCTCAAACAGCTGATTCTACGACTTCTCAGCCACAAATTTGTTTCATTCACAGAGGATCCAAACAATAGAACTCTCTTCCTGTATTCTTTTTGAATCGTCAGCTCAAGATACAGCAACAAAAACAATCCCATATGAAAGCGTCCCATCTCTCATTGATTTTTTATGAAGGTTTTTAATCCTCCTGTTTGTCCTTAAAATGTTCCTCAACTTTCCCTCAGAGTGATTGTTTATATCTGCATCAGACAAAAGGGGTTGCTGTTGTTGTTGTTGTTGTTGTTATCGTTGTTGTTGTTGTTGCTCTTGTTGCTCTTGTTGTTGCTGCTGTTGTTGTTGTTGTTGTTGTTGTTGTTGTTGTTGCTGTTGTTGTTGCTGTTGTTGTTGTTATCGTAGTTGTTGCTGTTGTTGTTGTTATCGTTGTTGTTGTTGTTGTTATCGTTGTTGTTGTTATCGTTGTTGTTGTTATCGTTGTTGTTGTGGCTGTTGTTGTTGTTGTTGTTATCGTTGTTGTTGTTGTTGTTATCGTTGTTGTTGCTGTTGTTGTTGTTATCGTTGTTGTTGTTGTTGTTATCGTTGTTGTTGCTGTTGTTGTTGTTATCGTTGTTGTTGTTGTTGCTGTTGTTGTTGTTGTTGTTATCGTTGTTGTTGTTGTTGCTGTTGTTGTTGTTGTTGTTATCGTTGTTGTTGTTGTTATCGTTGTTGCTGTTGTTGTTGTTGTTGTTGTTGTTATAGTTGTTGTTGCTGTTGTTGTTGTTATCGTTGTTGTTGCTGTTGTTGTTGTTATCGTTGTTGTTGTTGTTGTTATCGTTGTTGTTGTTGTTGCTGTTGTTGTTGTTGTTGTTATCGTTGTTGTTGTTGTTATCGTTGTTGTTGTTGTTGTTGTTGTTGTTGTTATCGTTGTTCCTCAGAGCAGTGCTCATTCATCTTGTTTCCTGTGTTTTTAACCTGTCATGTGTTGAGCATTTGTTGCTGTAACCTCTGATTTTTGTCAACCTGTGAGCTCCTGGTGGTTTTTTAAGCAACTCTCGGTCACGTTTTCACTGCCATGAACATGAATCCTTCATTATTTCTCTTTGTGTGCATAAAACAATGAATCAATTTGGGCCAGCTCTCTTTGATAAGAAGAACCAATCCAAACCATCACCCCAGGTTTTCTTTCTTTGAGGGATCTTCCCACGTCTTGTCGTATTTCAGCACTAAGTGGTATCTGTGCGTCCATGAGAGTGGATTGGAAGTTTCCTTTTTGGAACAAAGGGGATGGTGCTTTAGTGATGAGCAGACCAGTTGTTTAAGGTATTCTCTACCTGTCATTTTCCCACAGCCTCAGGCAAGTTAAACAACAAACTACCACCACAAACAGACCCTCCACCTGTGGGAAATTTTATGGTTGACCTGGCATTCCCCCTAAAGGTTGTCCAAGTCTGATCCCCTCTGCTGTTCTTTAAACTACCAAACCAATGAGGGACTTCATGGTCCATTATTTATCCAGTCTATGCAGAGAAACCTGGTCCATGTACGCCCAGGCAGGTGTGAGCTGATGGCAAGTTGTTGATAGTCAAAGACGGCTGTATCCTCCAGCTATGAATGGAGTCTCGCTTGGTTCTGGAACAGGTCTGAAAACCAGCCAAAAAACACTCCAGACTCTGTGAGCTCTGCCTCTATAGGTGGCACATACCTGCAAACATGGAGGCGATGAAAGAGACACATTCATGCCCAAGAAGGCAGAGGAACTGGGGCCAAATAAATCATTTCTACTACAGCTTATAGGTTTGTAACGACAGACACAACCACTTAAATGTGTGTACGTTGGATTACTTACAGCTTATTTGTTTCCAAAGAGCATACATGTCGATAAGATCAGTAATAAATTGAATTAACGCTGAATAAACAGTCGGTAAGGTGAGAAACAACCAGGAGAAGGCAACACAAACATTGAGGGTTTCGTGTGAAAACAAAGATGGCAGTTGGAGTGAAATAACAGCCTTAGAATGTGAGGATGAATGAAGCGCTCTCTCTGCAGAGATACAGAGACCACCTTTGACTGTGAGGCCTGTAAGGAGTCTGAGGTGGGAGCAGAGCAGAAGCCTTTGGTATATGTGATGACTAAGAGGCTGTGAACGCCACTGTACACGTCTGAGCGATTAATGAATGCAGCATCATTAGAGCCTGGCCCTCATCCGGCGCTCTGAGGTCATCACCTCCACTCCCACACGTGTGTGCTCTAATGTATGGATGATATTCTGATGTATGTGCAAAATTATCCAGAGCAGAAGATGAGTGGTTGGATTTCCCCGACTTCCTCAAACGCACCAGAGGAGCCCGTCCTGACAAGTGTTGGAGCTTTTCCTTTACACATCTCCATCAGGATGCTGTCACTCAATCAGAGTTTCAGTCTGTTGGTTCAACAGGTTCATTTCACTTCAGGAAGCCTGAGAGCACCCGGCTGTGACTCACTATTTACAGTGAAACTGGGACCTACCAGAAAAAGATGAACAAGCAGCTGAGAGAATCCTGGGACAGGAAGCCATAACAGACGTATTCTACACGTGGAATCTCTCAGATTGTTTCCTCCCACTGAAGAAACTTGGAGGAAGTTTCTTCCTTGGGGAGGCGCGCTGTAGTCTTCAGGTATCGATCTGGAGCCTCATGTCAGGCGCGCTGGCTCGGGGTTTATTTGCAGCTGCTGTTACTGGAAATGGATCCCCCGAGCGATCTGGATTCAGCTGATCCAATTAAACACTGTGAATAATTGATCTGACAGTGAAACTGAGCTGTGTCACATGGGAGCGGTGACATCATCATTTAAGGGCTGAAACTGTACTCCTGTGCAGCTGGACTGCCCCGGGTCGTTCCCTCCACAATCGGTCTGCTGTATCTGATTACTGACTGTGAAGGACACAAAGCAGAGCATGAGGACGGGGGCGGGGGGGCGGGGGGGGGGGGCAGTATCACACTCTGTGAGACTGTACTGAGACAACACACTCACTGATAACCAGGGCATGGAAATTCATGAGGCTGTCACATGTCGCAGGCTGAAAACCTGACCACACCGAGCTGGAAATCTTATCTCTCTGCGCCCGCTCTTCCCGTCCTCATTCGCCCCTCATTTTGGAGCTGTGTTGACTTTCCTTCCTTGCGTGCAACAAAGGCCACTCCTATGTGAACCAGATGGACTCTGCGTGGGTCGATTATCTTCCTGGCCATGAAATAAGGTGCAAATAGGAGCCATCTTTGACCCTGGCCTTGAAGGAAGCTTAGATTGTTATATCTAATGAAACTTCTCCGGAGAGGTCTGCTCCTGGCGCTCGCCACCTTTTCATCTTGAAGTGCACCACAAATGAGAAAAGGAGGCGGTGGAACATCCAACATCTTGTCTGAGTTAGGCTGGAACCCTTGGGCAGGAGCAGGGGGAGGTCTGCTCCGGGTTTCTCACGGTTAAAGGAAAAGGGTGTGGGGTCTCGCTTCCAGCTGACTCTCATGCTGCAAACATTCTGCAGGGTTGGCACTTCTGATCCGCTCATAATGAACTCATAGTCTGCTGAAATCATCCGGAGGCTTTCTCTCTGTGTGGGGAAACAGTCAAGCTGCATCACTGCTGAATGTACCGGTCTGCTGTTGTTACGTGTTTGAAGTCTGGAGTCTTTAAGCGTGGCTTATTCAGCCGTGACCAGTTTGTACCTCAGACTGTGGACGTCATCACAGACGTCACCAGTTGGTTTATCAGCTGACTTACTGAAAGCAGCGTGAGGTTGAAGCCTGGTTTATACTTCGATCAACACCATCCAGAGCACTTCATACTCACGAGTCCATTCGGTCCACGTCGCTCTGCAGTACTCCACCCAAACCCTTGAGGGCAGTGTGCTCACTTTGATTATCAGATGGCTTGTTTCAAGTCCTTCTAAGTTTTCTGCTTAAATTTGAGCTGATGGAGGCGCCGGTTTGGACAGCGGTCGTGTTGGAGCCCCAGTCGGCCTGGGTTTGAATCCAATCCGTGGTCCCTTTCTTGAATGTCGCTCCCCATGTTTCACTGCCGTCTGCTCCCTGAATAAAGGAACAGAAAAACAAACGTTAACCGTGTTAAATGGTGTTAGCAGACCAATCACAGGGCTTGTAGTCTGGGTTGTTTTGAAGCATAGCTACCTTTTGGTGATGAGGTGCAAAGTATGTATAAGGCTTCTGTAAGGGCTACGTACAAATGGAAGGCTGTCTGCTCCAACACCACGCACCTTCCAGATTACAACCTTCATTATACGTCGTCGTTAGTTTAGTTACTCATTTTCTTTGGCCTACTGTACGGCCTCTTCCAGTGTTTAGAAAAGAGCTTTAGAAATGTGACGTATTGTTATCATCATTAGGCGCTCGGACTTCCACCCTGTCCGATCATTGCTCAACTCCAAACGGAGCCGGACCCTTGGTCGTCTTGATGAGTCTCAAACCAGATCAAAAAAACAGGATAATGTTGCGCCAGAAATACATCGGATGCATCTCCGGTCCAACTCCGCTTTGTTTTGGCTGCATGTTCAGTCTGCTGCATATCAGGACCTCCAGACAGCTGAAGTCAGACTGAGGAGGTCCCAGGATCCCCACCCCATTGATGATCCTCTCCTGGTTCATGTTGGGCTGTAAAACCTCAGACCTGTTGACTCCTGGTCTGGCTCTCAGTCCTTATGTTGGTGTGTTGTTGTAGTCAAGATAAATAAATCTGATTTTGACATTTGTTTGTTGTGTTTTGTAATCTTAAGGTGGTTTCCAGGCTCGACTTCCTGTCCCACTCGGCCTGCTTTTTGTGAATTGATGCGTTGCTCTACGACATCCTGCAGAAACAGGAGGCCTGTGTATCTGCTACTGGAGCTGAGATGCAGTCGGACTGCAATGGAGCGGATCCAGAGTGATACGACGGACTTGAATAGAAACCTATCTGATCCAGTCCAGAGCGGAGCTAGACCGGATGCAGCTGGTGTATTTAATCATCTGCTGTCGAGGGTTCGGGATTGTCGGAGCTGAGACGAGGCAGGGCCATTTGACTGAAATCAAAACTAATCAGCTCCAGTGACGTGATGCAGCAGAGACGGACCAAACATGGATCTGATGGACCTTAACTACAAAGTTTTCAAATTAGCACAAACCGAATCTTTAGCTAAGCTGTTAGCAGGTCGAAGAGCCACAGAAGAAGAAGAAAGTCCCCCAGACAAATATTATCCAATAAAATCCAACTGGATTTTATTAACTGAAGTCAAACAAAGAGAAGGTTGCCTCAAGCAAATACAGCCCCGCCAACTTCCTCCATGAATTGAGTCATTGGACCTTCACACAGGGGGACATGGGGACCCTGTCGGTTAATTAGACGAGGGTGGTGACGGCTCCATCCATCACCTTACGTTTTCTTTCATCGTGAGACGAGTCCAGTTGGAACATTTCCCTCATCCGTCAAACTGGAGCCTGTTTCTATAACCAACCCTGGACCACCAATGGGTGCTGCTGGAGCGAAATCTCTTCAACGGGGTGCCGCTCGACCTCCCGAGAAAGGTCACGCTGCCTTACCATGGCAACAGAGAACACCGCCGGTATGTTAAAAAGGTAGCCGGAGGGGAGCGGGGGGGCTTGGAATGTGAGTGCGTGGGTGCAGATGCATGTTGAATACTAAAATATCCCCCATAAATGAAGTCACAGGGAAGCTGTGCCTCTATTCATCACACCGCTCCGATGTTCCACAACCATTAACATCTGTTACAGCCCAACACGCACCACAACACATCCACACTCTCTGGACCAGGAGGGTATTTTTAGACGCGTGCTCATTAGTGCTGAGAGATCATTTGTACTGAAGGACGGGAAGGGAGAAGGAGGCCAGTAACAGCGTGAAAGATGGTTTCTATATTCTAATACCTGAGGACAAGAGGGTCTGGAAGGAGCCGGGGTGAGGCCAGTCGAAGATTTTGAGGTGTGGCGTGCATTAAAGATTCAAGGCGAGGTCAAGGAAGCCACGCGGCATGTTGTACATTTTGTAGAAGCGTAAGTCAGTTCATGTGTGTGAAACCACTGACTTCCTTTAGCTGGAATCAAAGCTTTTGTTCTTCCAGTAAATCCTCCCTAATTCAAACAAGCTCACCGCTTCTATTAGCAGGGCGTCCATCACTCAGTCTAAGACATGCTATTGATTAATGGAGTCTCCTCTCTGGGACCTGCTCCATTATCCCACGCCGAAATGATGCATTTCCTGCTCTCGACATGTTGCCCGTCTTTTTTTCAGGTCGTACTTCTGGAACTGAAATGTGAGGACGTTATCTGGATCCTTTTTTTTAATTTCTGCGAGTACCAATCACTGCGTCTCCTCCTGCAGGTGGAGGTTAGACTGGATAACAGCACAGTGCCATTGTCTCTCAGGGTGGAGGACAGAAACATCACACACACACCACTTCCTTCAGCTCCAACCTGCAGGATGGAGCCTGGTACAACAGTGCCCCCTGGAGGACACAGCTTAGTCAGTCAGGCCCCTCTGTGAGAAAGAGGACAATGTTCCTGTCTCACATTAAACTCATTCTTCAGTCAGCACTTGAACAGGTTGTAATCCCGAGGATAAGAAGTAGGCATGTAGTGTTGCCCAGCAGGGGGCGTCTCTGAACCTTCTCACATGGGGCGGTTTATGGATGCACATCAAGCTGTAACCTCCAGCCTCGAGAAATAAAGTTGAACTGCAGCTCCTCGAGTGCTCACGAGGGAATGGCTGCAAAACAGATACGAAGTAACATGAAGAAGACTCAGATCTGCATCTGCACCATGAGGATCCCCTCATTGGTTTGTGCCACATCGGTGGGGTGGACCTCAAACACTAAGGCCAATCAGAAGGAGCAAAGACAGAGGCTGAAATAAGGGTTTTCTAAAACACCAGTGAGAGAAAAATAGTTTGTTTTTTTTAACTGTTAATCGAGTAAAGAAACTACGGTGGCACCAGAGGGACAGAATTAAAACTAAATAAAAACACAACACTCCCTTTTTTGAGCCAGATCATGTTTTTTTGACTCACTCATGAGCCCCTCATAAATCCTCGTGCCTTCAGTTTGGAAGGTTGTATTTAACATCGTTTGACTGTTTAATCAAGTCGGGATGCTTAATAAAAAAACACTGTTTTAAACACGTCCTTGAGGTGTTTTTGAGGTGTAAAAAACTGTAGAATATCACCTGAGTTCTATAAGCTAGCCCTGCTTCAGTTAGTCTGTGGGTTATTAAACAGAAACATTCTCACCAAATTAAGTGAATATTTGTGTTTGATGTGAATGAAACATTCATGGACAACAACTCAAACAATACAAATCTCTGCCAAAGCTGATGAGGAATAATCAAATTAAATTAAATTAAAAAGTTTGTGGACATAAATAAACGTTGATTTCCCTCCATGCTGATGATGAAGTGTTATTCTGTCGTCTCTGACACCACCTGAGTACAGCCGGCCCTGAATTAATGCTGTTTTTCAGACGTGGTTTTATTTGGCTCCAGAAAACCAACATGGCGGTGAACTAAAAGGGCATCTGATGAACCACTGGGTGACATCACAGAGGCTGGGTCCCGTTATTTAAACAGTCTGTTGAGAAGCAGCTCTAAGGACATCATCTGTAATGTTCTCAGGCCTGCAGTAACACAGCACAGCAGGCACTCGTTCAGGAAACCACTCGATAGACTCGAAGACTTTAATGGGAGATAAATAAATATATGCAGACGACAGGATGGCGAGGGTGACTCAGACCACGGGGTGTTGATTTCTGGGAAAGTGGCTCAGGGGGCTGGAAAGAAGACGACAGATGGCCACATGGTGCAGCGACTCCCCGGTGAGGCTTCACACACCACCAGAAAACTGTTTATGAAGCAGCTCTCTGACAACTCTGCCACAAATTCGGGTCTGATGAAGAACTCTGGAGCCACGTGGCCTGAGCTTCAGGGACGGCTTCAGAGCACCCCTGAAAGGATTTCTGAGAGCCCAGATGTGCCGTGCGTTGAGTTTAATCTAAGTGTATTTATCTCACAGAGGGCTTTTAAAGGACGTCTTATCAGGTTGTAGAAATGATGTTGAGAGGTTGTGCGTACAGCAGGGATGTCAGGAGACGATGGTCAGTGAAAGCAGCTTGAATCAAACCTTTGAAAACACAAAACTCCTTCAATCAACCAAAACATGTTAGAGTAGGATGCTTCTCAGGTTGAGACCGGGTCATTTGTGTTCCAGCTGCAGGGAACAGGGTCTAAATTTAGTTCTGAGTCAACTCACAGCCATAGAACTTTGGGGGCGGGGCCTGCACCAGTGAGCAATAAGCTGACCCCCCAGCTGTGATGGACTTGGTTTAGTACCTCCTCATCAGTGTTCCTTCTTTGAGCCTGATGGTGTGAATGTGTCTCTGTCAGCTCCTGGTGTTCCACTTTAAAGAGTGACCCTGTAAACTGGTGACCTAAGAAACATCATTGATCAATAACCTGTATTGGTGCTGATAATCTGATTGGAAGTTGTGGATCAGGATCAGGCAGAGATCTAGAAGAGAGACTTTTTCAGGATCACTCAGAAAGTTCTCACAGGAACTTTAACGTCTGAATATCAACCCTCCTCTTTAATGCTTTGGACCCAAAAGAGACACGAGATTCATTTGAATGCAGTTGTCTTCTCTGGCTGCAGGTGGGTGGGACTTGTCCACCTGTGAGTGTTCTGGATACTAATAAAGGTTAAACAAACACGAGAAGAGTCTCCAGACTCCAGAAAAAGTTGTTAGATTTGTCTATTTTTTTATTCTTTTTTTGGAAAAGGAGTTGCCTGTGGGGTCTGAAAACTGCTCTACTACCCTCTACTGGTCTGGAGGTGAAGTGCAATCATTTAAATGCTTCAGTGGAAACAGACAGTAAAACCAATTAGTTCCTGGAAGGTACGATTGAAAAGCATTTGAAGAGTGGCTGCTGATCTGAGCGGTCGAAGCTCCGGGTCATTTCGTTACATGATGAAGTGGTTTTCTGTATTTCACGGTCTGGTGTCACTGGTTTACCAGCAGTGGCTTCAGAGAACACAAACGTGCAAAAATGATCCCTTCTAACCGGGACATGAACTCACATGCTGCATTTAGGTACAGTTTTAAGGTCTTCTATTGGATGTATGCGTCAGAATCATTCACTCGTGCATCGAGAGAAGCCAGCAGCTCCAGGAAAACACAGATTGAAGTCGATTTCTAATCCCACAACCTGAGGTGACCTTTCCTCTGCAGCGAGGAGGTGGAAGAGCTCTCGAACAGGAGACAGACGCACTGATTACAGAGGAAGGAAGCAGCTCCAGAGGCTGAGCTGGCTCGAGTGAAGCCCAACTGGACACAAATCATCTGGAGCACCATGTAGAGGGTCGTGTGTGTGTGTGTGTGTGTGTGTGTGTGGGCGGACGGGGAGGCAGAGCAGATAAAAGAAATCCTAAAAAGCTGCTGGCAGCAGAATAAAACAGACCCAGAGGCTGTCTGTCATGGCGTGGCGTTCAAGCACTGGCCCTGTTGCTGTTTGTGGCTCTGTCCCTGTTTCACTGTGCTTTCATCCCTCTCTCTCTCTCTCTCTCTCCCTCTCTCTCTCTCTCTCTTCTAAAGGTGTCTGTAATTACTACTGACACTAAGAGGAGGAGGCAGCCATGAATCTGAAAACATTACACGAGTTAATTCCTGTCGATTGGCTCCATCTCGATGAGCTTACCGTCTTCTTCCTCTGAATCCTCGATGGAAAAAAAAACTCCTCTTTGCTTTTGGCTCCGTTAATGAGCGCTGCCATCACACGGCCCGCTTTAAAGAGATTTATCATTGGAATTATGCAATGATGTCACCTTTTTGATTGTGGCAGAGCTGAATATTCTAATTTCTCTCTGACTCTGAACGCCTCACTTGCAGAGCATGAATCCTATCTCGCAGCCTCAGTCTGCATGGGCAGGTGCAGAAATAGGCTCCACATTATGACTCATTTGGAGTCAAATGAAACTGTAAAATCAGTCTTTTGGAAAACTTAAGAGGCACCAGAGCTGTGATGGATTCATGACAGCCACGAGGAGGATGTTCAGATGGCTCGGTGCTTGATCTGGACGCGTTTGTCAGGAAGTAAGCGGCGTTTGAGCAGGTACACAACCACAGCAGTGACAACAGGACGGCTCTATTTCAAAACCAAACTAATCCCTATTGGCCAATCCTGCATCTGAAGGTTTTTGGTGTCTGCAGAAAAAACTTTGTCAAGCTGAGGCCCCAAAAATATGGGTGCTGGAAACCAGTGACTCCTGGGAAATGGGAACAAACTTACAACCAATCCAAAAACAAACAAACCAACAAAGACTGAGGATCCGTTACGAAGCGGATCAGTAGAAAACCAGTCGAGCTCTGGTCATCCTGGTCACCTCGGGGGTCTTCAACAGAGAAAAACATGGTTTGATATCAATTTCAACCTCCATTTTTGTTCATATTTTTACAGTAATTGATGAAATATTCAGTCATAAATAGTTTTTTTGTTCAACTTCAACTGACCTGAGTTAACAAAGCTTTAACCCTTTACTTCCTGAGGCTAAAAATGGTCTGGAAGTATTTTGTTATTATGGCTGTAAAATGGTCTGTAAACGCCCTCTGACTGAGTGCTAACTCCAGGAGTTAACTTGTTCAGGAGGAGCCGTTTCGCACTTTTGCGATATTTCTGTTGTTTTTCTTTGTGGGGCTGCGTCACATGCTTGTAATCAAAGTCATAAATTCTTGGGTTTCCAACGTCGATTGAATTTTTCAGACAGAACAAACAGTGACAGAGTTACTGTAATAAGGTGAATGATGGATGATATGAATCTTAAAAATGTCTCACTTTGTATATTGACCTGTTTATGATCCACTGTTTAAAAATAAAACAAATCAGACCAGATTTTTTTTTCTAAATGTTTTTTCTCAACATCTGAACCTGATTGTGGTTCGTCTACCAAACGTCTCATTGATGATGGAAAAACTTTTTGGAAACAGCACGCTGATGTTTCAGAGCTGCTTACTGCTGTAGAAAGTCAGAGTGAAGCCTCTGTGGCTCTTATTGCTAACAGAGAAACTGAGACCTAACAGTGAAGCTGAGACCTTACAGTGAAGCTGAGACCTTACAGAGAAACTGAGAAATTACAGTGAAGCTGAGACCTTACAGTCAAACTGAGACCTTACAGTGAAGCTGAGACCTTACAGTGAAGCAGAGACCTTACAGTGAAGCTGAGACTCTACAGAGGAACTGAGACCTTACAGTCAAACTGAGACCTCACAGTGAAGCTGAGACCTTACAGTGAAACTGAGACCTTACAGTGAAGCCGAGACCTTACAGTGAAGCTGAGACCTTACAGTGAAACTGAGACCTTACAGTGAAACTGAGACCTTACAGTGAAGTTGAGACCTTACAGTGAAGCTGAGGCCTTACAGTGAAGCTAAGACCTTACAGTGAAGCTGAGACCTAACATTGAAATTAAGACCTTACAGTGAGGCTGAGACATTACAGTCAAACTAAGACCTTACAGTGAAACTGAGACCTAACAGTGAAGCTGAGACCTTACAGTGAAGCTGAGACCTTACAGTGAAGCTGAGGCCTTACAGTCAAACTGAGACCTTACAGTCAAACTGAGACCTTACAGTCAAACTGAGACCTTACAGTGACACTGAGACATTACAGTGAAACTGAGACCTTACAGTGACACTGAGACATTACAGTGAAACTGAGACCTTACAGTGAAACTGAAACCTTACAGTCAAACTAAGACCTTACAGTGAAGCTGAGACCTTACAGTGAAACTGAGACCTTACAGTGAAGCTGAGACCTTACAGTCAAACTGAGACCTTACAGTTAAGCTGAGACCTTACAGTCAAACTGAGACCTTACAGTTAAGCTGAAACCTCACAGTCAAACTGAGACCTTACAGTGAAGCTGAGACCTTACAGTGAAGCTGAAAATCGTTGTGGAGGGTTGTTTGTGTACCACAGCAGCTCTCTGCACTGTATTCACTCAGTGTAACTTTCAGCTCTCTGCAGGACCAAAGTGTACCATTTATACCTCCTCACAGAGTCGGTGGCGTCTCTCCTTTTCTCCTTCCTTCTTCATACTCCTCCACACTCACATCATGGTTGCATCACGTCACACATCTCCCCCGTGGGCATGAAATCGGCACAACAGCTGGGCTGTCAGGAGGTGTCATTTTTGCAGGAGGGAACAGGGGAGTAAGTGGCTGCTGAGGCTTTCAGAGGATCCTCCTGACACACCGCCGCCCCCCCCTGCTGCTCCGCTGAACTCCAGATGGGGCTTTGTCCCCGACTTATTAAACATTTAACAGGTGATTCTGCTGCCTGTCCTTGACCTTTAAAGCTTCGAGGGCCGGCTGGGACTGCTCAAAGACGGGGGGTGTTTGGGGATTTGAGGGGGCAAAGGAGTTGACAAACGACTTCTCTGGCTTTGCCCACTGACAGCGTTGGCAGGCTGTCAGCAGAGAGAGAACGCAATATCATCTGTAGTAAATTATCAGCCCACACAAAGTGACACGAGGCAGCGTAAGTCAAGATGTTCTGACAGCTCCTTCAACCGCCAGGCAGAGCGAGCCCAGAAAACTGCACAGAGAGAGAGAGAGAGAGAGAGAGAGAGAGAGAGAGAGAGAGAGAGAGATGTGCCAAGGCTTAGCCCACAAGCTCCAAGAAAACAAAAAGTAAAGTCAAACACAAAGAGAGCGACACATCAGGAGGAAAACCAGAGTCTTTCTGGATCCAGGTCTCAGCTTTTTAGATGAGGATATCATTTAGCGTCCCATGTAGACCCCATGACATCACACACTAATGGCTCCGCCCCCCCTGGTCTGGCTTCCTGCGGCCACACAACATCAGGAAAATAACCGACTCTGCTGCCAACTGCTTTTAAAAACTTGAAGAAATATTCGACACTTTGGATGTTTTCGCTGAGGAGGACTGAAGCGAGGGTTCATATTTCCTGTTAGGCTGGATGAAGACCTTTAGGGAGCTTTAATGACCCAAACCCAGATCCAACTTACACGTAGGGGTCTGTACTTCAGTAAGATCAGGATCAGAAGGCCTGTTAGTCAGAAAATCAGACGTGTCATTTGGTCCATATGAGATCAATCAGCTGATAAACCTGAATATGAAGTTATGAACAGAATGAATTATGAATTCTAGAATTTGAGGCTTTTCATTGGCTCAGGGTTGACTTCTGGTCCCCACAGGCTTCCAGCCAAAGGTCACGAGTGCACTAGGGCTGCCACATATGATTATTTTGATAATCGACTAGTCACTGATTATTTTTTGCGATTAGTCGACTATTTGGATCATACATAAATTGCATCTTATTGCAGCAGCATACAGCTAACATCATTAGCTTCCAGCTTCAAGTGTTTAAGGTATGTGCTAACTAAAAATGAAGACAGTTAATATCATAGTTCATTCAGCTTTTAATGAACTTTGCAGCTTGTAGCAGCATTTCTTACTTTTTTTTTTAATGTACCAATTTTCTATTCAAACATGACATCGCTATTAAGTAGGTAGCTCCCTGTTGACGTTAATGTTAGCAGCAAACTAGCCAATTAGCTTACCCAGGTTGTCACTCTTGGTCAGAAAATAAATCAGCCACGGCGTGCTGTCTTTTCAGATGCTCGTTCATCGCCGTCGTTCTGTCATGGAAGGACATTTCTGCTTTGCAGATTTTGCATTGCACACTTTTCTCCTTTATTTTGGAAAAATGCTCCCAAACTTTCCAGCTCTGTTGCCGGCTAGCCATGATACTGTTGGGCATAACTTTTCCGGTGACATCACGGGTTACCCTGGTTACCACTTCTGAGCGTATGCGTCAAGGACAGAACGGCAGACGAGACAGGTGAAAGTACAGCGGCAGTTTGGAGGGAAAAATAAAGTTTAAAAAAATATCAAAACGACGACGTCGATTATTAAATAAGTCGCCGACGAATTTGATCGTCGACGTCGTCGTGACTAGTCGACTAATCTTGGCAGCCCTGGCACAAACTCAAAGTTTCTGTGAGGTTTTCCAGGTGATATAACGACGCTGCTTTTCCTCCTGTGCACACTCTGGAGAGACGCTGTATCTTGGCTTCACTTTTGTGCAGCAGGGGAAGACATGTCATCCTTCTTTTTTACATGCAGTCATTTGTCACAACATGCTTAATCGCTGATCTGGCTCTTAAAATAAACCGTCAGTGTTTCCTCAGCGGGGAGGGCGCTGGCTGGATGAGGTTTTGGAAAGTCCAGAGAAAAAGCCAAGTGGTGCCTCCAGCGAGGAGCGGCATGCGGTCACGCTCCAGTTAGCAGGAGTTCAGCGGAGGTTAAGTGGGCGATGACTTACCAGAAAGTTCTGAAACGTATGAACAGGGATGATAAAAACACCGTCTGACATCTCACGTGCATCCTCAGCTGTCAGTCTGACTCTGAAGTCTGCCGCTGGAGACACACACACACACACACACACTCATGGTTTTGGGACTTTGGGAAGACACTCGTCTGCCGCGCTCCTGACTGGTGAGTCCATTTTACCCCCGGCTACTCGACCCAGGCCGCTGACTGGAGCCCTGCTTCAGTGCCCACACTGCTCTCAGAGGAAGTGACCTCAATACATCCAATAACCCTGCTCACACAAGCGCGACAGCTGCGGAAGATTGGACTCCAACCAGGCTTCTTATCTTAGATTCTGCTGGAGTGAGAGAGAACATTGTTTTGGTGGAGAAAATGTCGAGGGGGGAATAATTCAGAGTTTCCTCCAGCGCTTTAAATCTTAATGGCATCTTTAAATGAAAGAGGGAGCTGGTGGTGATTATTTATAAAATGAAATAATCAGGTTGAATATCGGGAAACACTCCTGATTTTTCCCGATGATTTCCCCGTCATCCTTGAGCCTCCATGAAGGGGGCGGAGCTCTGAGCGGTCTCTGAGTTCCTCCTCTCCGTGTTCAGTCCTGAATTGATCCGTGTGAACAGTCAGATCCAGGTGATGATAACCATAAAAACACTCGCCTGAGGCGTGATGAAATGTCACACAGCTCCCTCTCTCACACGCAGGCTGAACAGGCCCACACAGAGCCACAGCTCCCCCTGCTGGTCGCTCAGGAAAAGACAACAATAACAATGCAGAGAGAGTTCAAAGCCAGCGGTTTGAAACCATCAGCGCAGCAGAAACACAGTGTGGTGTGGTCTGATGAGCACTTTAATATGTTTTCTCTCCTCTTTGGATAAATCTGGTTCCTCTTTCCCTGCAGAATTAAAAAAAAACAGCTTCACAGAAAATTATAAAAAGGAGAAATTTCCCTTTTTAGAGAAAACAAATTTTTTTTCTCCAATCAAATCTTTGCAGAAGTGCAACAGGAGCTAAAAGAAACATGCAGCGCTAACATGAAACAAACTTGTTTCTCTGATTCCCTGCTGAACTTTGTGTGTGTGTGTGTGTGTGTGTGTGTGCAGTGTTTCCTGTTTTGTTCTGTAGTAATTTTCCCTGAGTGAGTCACATACAGTTTTCCCTCCTTTGTGATTGTGTGCCCCACCCTGATTATTCTCACCTGTCTTGAGTCACACCTGTTTGGTGACTCCAGCCCAGGCTTCATGTCCAAACTGACTTTGAGGTGTGTATCTGATGAGTCAGTGAAGTCTTGGGACCTTTTGTTTGTTTGTTTTGCTCTCAAACTGCGACATGCTCTGAGTAAATACAGACGACTTTAACCGACCCCCGAGAAGTTTTATTTTACTCCCATAATAGTACAAAGGATATAAAAACATGGTTCAGAGGATTTCTCACAAAGATGAAAACACCGGCTGTTGAGGATGATTGTTTAGAATTAAAGCTCGATTAACATGTCAAAAGGCAGCAGGTACATTTAAAATCACAGCCCTGAGTAAGATTGTTTTTTTTTGTAGTGATAGTTTTTGGTCTCTCTCAGACTTACTCATTAAAACAACAGCAAAATAACATCAACTCAAAGCTAAGACAATCAGTGAAGTGGCTTAAAAAAAGAAATAAGTCAAGCATAAAGTGCAGAAATGTAACAAAAGGTGCATAAAGCTTCGTTTGTTTGCAATGACCAGTAAAATCCTCTCATTGGCCCTCATTTATCATCTATCACACATGTGTCAAACTCAAGGCCCGCGGGCCAAATATGGCCCGCCACGTAATTTTATGTGGCCCGTGAGAGCTTAAAAGGTTTGAGTGTTTAAAAATCAATAGGTCAAAAGTGTGCTTTGACCAAAAACTACATTTCCCACAATGCCTGTCGACTATGATACCCGCGATTTGACGGCTCACCGCCACTACACAGCAGTGTTTCTACATCAATGCCAACGAGTGGAATTGAGAAATAAATAATGATCCCAAAATGTCCAAGAAGAGAAAAGTTGATAAAGATGGAAGACTGTTTCAAGAAAGATGGGAAGGCGGATACAAGGAGAAAGACCGGTATGTCTTTAGTGTTACGAGGCGTTGTCTGTTGTCAAAGAGTACAATCTGCGGCGGCATTTTGACACCAAACACGGAGCTAAGTACGCAAAGCTAGCCTTCAAGAAAAGCAACAAATTGCCCAAGAATTAAAAGGCAAACTGCGGTTGCAGCAGAGCGTGTTTTCGTAAGCCACAGCCCAAAATAAGGAGTATTACGTTTATTTCACATTACATTCGATTACATTTACTTACATTTATAAGTTACATCTGGCCCTTTGAGGACAGCCATTAGGCTGATGTGGCCCTCGCTGAAAATGAGTTTGACACCCCTGCTCTATCATTTATTAATGTGGAGTGGGAACTGTTGCAGATTTGGGCGTAGAAACGAGGATGCAGAAACGTTAACGTGTGATTAAAACGTGCATACCTAGGCCAATCACGGCGCACGCCTGATCAGGTATCTTCATTTAAAAAAAACAGGCCCCTAAACGGCCACTTGTTGTGGCTACTATTTAGATACAATACTATTTAAAAAAAAAACACAAAACAAAACAAAAAAAACAAAAAAAACAAAAACAAAAAAAAAAGTGGGGGGGTTCTGTGGGCACTTGATGGCAGAGCACCTGCGACTAACTTGAAGCATTTCTTCACACTTGATAAAGTTTCTCCTTCTTGTTTAAATTCTTGCTCGTGTTGGACGTCGCTTCAGAAACAGCGTCGTCTGCTACATTAAAATGTAGAAAAACTGTAAATATTCATCTGGACAAACCCACAGAATTTACCACATGGAGGGACGCGTCATGGAGAGAATGGACACCTCTCTGTGCTCGAGGTGGAGCGAAATCAAGCTGTTGTTTGGCAGCCAGAAAAGTGGCGTTCAATGGAGTCGGGAAAAAACCAAACGCTCTGCGCTCATTGGATCTGATAATTCTCCAATCACAGACAGAGGAGCGTGGGAGCTGCAAAAGTGGCCTAAGAAACGCAGCTGAACACAGTATCTGCTGGGACGTGAGAGCATGACCACGAGCGGTAACGATGCAGGTGTAAGGACGGATTAGGTTGATGACAGACTGTGACGTGACGTGTGACGTTCAGAGATCAGACTAACAGACTGATGTTAAGAGACTGATCTTTGTGGAACAGGTTTGAGTTACTCCTCTGTCTCTGGTTGGATTAAACCCAGAGTTTACTTAACTCAGGGTTAACACAGACTGAGTTTTTGCTAAACCTGCTTCGTGAAGTGGTCCCCTGGCCTGGGGTCTGAGCGTGGACACATTTTTTGGTCACATTTGATAAATGAGGGCCAATATGTTTTTAAAACATCACATAGATTGGATAGATTTGTAACTTCTTTAAAAAAGTAAAATATTCAATAAAAAGTCAGATGTTACACGTTTAGGAAAGTATCAAAGACGTAAAAGCAAGTAAAGGACTGAAACCATGGAGCATAAAACATGATCGGAACAGAGCACCACAAGAGTGTGCCAAACACACACATGGAGAGCAACACTTCCAGATCATCTCTGATCAGTGTGAACATCACTTGGTTATGTTCCTCTTTTTCTCTGCGTTGAAACTCCGAGCGAACTCCTCCAGCTTCGCTCTCTGTGTGCGGGCATCAGGGCGATCCTTCGGCCTCTGGCTCAGCATCGGCTTGATGATGTTCTCCTGCAGAAAAAAGTTTATTTAAAAAAAAAATGTCATGTAGTTTCTTTTCCAACAAAAACTGTTTAATGACTTGAAACTCAAAGACTTCCCGTCTCATGGTTGATCTGTGGGAGCAGAACAGGTGAACTCTGTGATGTTAACACCTGCCTGCAGACACACCTGGCTCTCTGAGCAGCTCGACTCCAACATACGACTCCAAACAAACTGTGCAGGGAACCATTCAAACCCACTGCATGAAACCTGAGCTGTTTCTTTTTTTTCTTTTCTTTTAATACTTCATCATCTGCAGGTTTCAGCCAATCAGATTTAAGACCTTTGAAGACCTTTTTTTTTTTTTTTTTGAGAATTCTTTTTATTGAAATTTTCCAGAAACAGAACGTCAAACAACAGTCCAGGTTGTGTAAAACAGTTCACCTAATCAGTCCATAATATCGCATACAGTATTCATGTAGGAGCACTCAAAACAAAAGACAAAAAATAGGATGTAAGTTAATAATATTGTACATGAAAAAAAAAACAAAAAACAAACAAAGAACAAATTAAATGGTGGTACTTGTAATTTGAAAGAAATTCAAAATTCTTTCCCATTTTGACATAAACAGGTGGTGCTTTCCATTAATACAATACCTCAACCGCTCCAGTGTGATAACATCTGAAACCAGAGATTTCCACAACTGAGCAGAGCGAGGATCAGTACCGACCCATTTGACCATAACAGCTTTTCTAGCCAGCATTAAGAAAAATTGAACAATTTCTTTGTGTGCTTTCAGACAGTCTGGAATCAGTCCTAATAAACAAACTAGTGGACTGGGGGGGTAAGGGCTGCTCTATTATCATACTAATCTCTGCACATATTGCCTGCCCAAAATAATTCAATTTTTTTTACATTCCCAGAGACAGTGAATCCTAGTTCCCAAGATATTTTCACATTTCGGACAGTTTGGAGAGACTCCTGGCGTATACTTGCTGTAGATAAGTGGAGATATATAAACATTATGCAACATATTATATTGCATCTCCTTGTATCTATTACAAATTGATATTTTGGAAGGCAATATCAGGATCTCTTCCCAGGATTCCTCATCCACCGCAGTCTTAAGTAGTGTTGACCAAGATATTCTCAATGATTCCATCGTATTTAGGTTCATGCTTTGTAATTCCAAGTAAAATTTGGATACAAAGCGTTCATGCTTTCGTTTGTCTAAAATACTTTGTTCCAACATCTGAAAGTCACCTGGGGGACTAAGTGTACCCATTCTCATTTGTACATAATGCCTGACTTGCAGATATTTAAAAAAAAGTCTTTGGGGGATATTTTATATTGAGTTCTTAAGAATTCAAATGTTTTAAAATTTCCATTATCCCACAGGTCATAGACTCTTTTAATACCCGTTTCTTGCCATGTCTTGAAATTGGATACAGCGCCCTCTGTTGTTAAGTCTGGGTTATCTACCAAGGTTGTAAAGGAGCTTAAAGAAATGTTTTTTTTTAAGATTTTCCTAAGGCTACTCCATGTCTTTATTATGTTAATAATAAGCATATTATCCTTAACTATTGCTGGCACTTCTCTCACTCGCTTATCTAATAAATTTGAAGACCTTTTTAAGGCCACCGTGACGATGGTTCGGAGATCCTGCTGTATCAAAACCCCAGCATAGTCTGTGTCCCTCGGTGAGACTCATTCAAGTTTACTTTCAGTCTGTTTCTTAAAGGTACAGTGACACTCAGGGCTCTCTGCTCCAACAGCTGGATGAATGAGTGATGAGCTTTGTGATGAGCTGAGCCATCAAGGTGCTGGACTAACCCTCAGATTACTCAGCTCACAGCTCTGCATCCTTTAGAGAGCGAGCTAGCCGCTAGCCGCTAGCCGAGCCTGACCCTCACCCATAACAGTTCATATCAGCAGCTCGAAGCCTCTTTACATCTCCTTCTGGAAAAGTCCCACCAGAAAAAAAACCAACATAACTAACTAGTCCTGAGCCAACAAATGTAAGACCTTTGAGTAGTTTAAGACCAGTACACAACGTTTATTTACCTCCTCCAGGAATTTTTGAAGAAAGCCTTCGGGGAACTTCTGGAGTTTGGCATCTTTAAAAACCTGTTGTTGATTTGAAGAAGAAAAAAAAAGAAAAATCATGATCATTAACACAAAGTGATTAAATTCATATCAAACAGTGTTCTCTGGTTCTCATCAGCAAAAGAAAAAAAAATACAACCCACGAAGGAGCGTCACAGCGTGCACATAGAAGCACACTGGATGTTGATTATTTTCACTTTCTTGTTCTGACCAACGCTTTCACCTGAACCTTGTTCTTTCAAACAGGTATCTGCATTTCTGTTACTGCAGAGGACATCTATTATCCACAGATGTTGATATATGAAAGACTCACTTTTGATCTTTCTACCCCCGTCTGCATTTTCCAGAGAAGTTCCAAATAAATCAACCCCAGAGCCAGTATGTCCACTTTCTGGTCATAGATCCTCTCATTTTGCTGTTACAGGAACAAAAACAAAGGTTAGAGCTTTTTTCACAGCTGTCATTCAAACGATAGAAAAAAAAACAAAACTGGGCATAAATGGGAGAACAGTTTGACACAGACGAGCATGTGTGTTGAAACACATTATTCTCAGCTCAGACGATCTCACTTGTTCAGCGGGCGAGTAAATCAAGTTTCCTTTTCCAGGTGATCGAATCATCCCTTCGTCATTTTTGGTGACCAGACCAAAGTCCCCGATCTTCACTTCCCCTTCCAAGCCAAACAGGATGTTATCAGGCTGACAATCGAAAACAAAAAAAAAATTAAACAAAAACGTGGAACAATCAACATCTTGCTCTTCAGATGTGAAACAGCTGCAGGTTAAATAGTAACATTGCTGGAAAAAATAAATAAATAAACCAAAGACTGCGTCCATCATTGAAACTACCATCTTTGGCATCATTGTTTGTTAAATGCCTCAGCATTTTATCTTTTGCCACGTTGGTATGATTGGGTCAGTCTGTGCCATGGTCAGAGCGTCACTTCATTGTTTAGTTTCCTACAGAATGAGACCACTTCCGTTGGAAACTGGCAGCTACAGCTCGGTTCACGCCCAAGTTTCAGCTCCCTCAAACTTCCTCCTCAGATTTCCTCAGACTTGGTTTAATCCATCTGGCCCCCAGAGCATCACTGATGCACCACCATGCTTCACTGTAGGCAGGTCGGTCTGTGTGTGTGTGTGTGTGTGTTTGTTTTGGAAATGAATGGAGATCAGATCTTCTTTTTAACACTACTTTTCTTTGTTCAAGACGACTTTTTACTGGATACAGCGTGAGGAGGTAAGGTATTTATCAACAGTTACACAGAGCTGCTGTTTGAAACATGACAACAAGGAAACTTTGTCACTTTGTTCTGGAGTTTAGTAGACGCTGCTCTGAGACGTATCTGTAGGCTAACGTGTAATGTTAGTGAATCCTTATGTCCTGCTCATCGACCAATCAGAGCTAACGTAACCTCACTCTTCATTTTATTGACAGACTCTCAAGTTTGATCAGATCACTGCAGAATAACTGCTGCATGTGGGCTGAATGAACATTAGCACAAACAGATTAGCCCTTGTTTTAGCCTTTAGCTTGTGTTGTAGCCTACCTCTTGTGTTTATTAGCCTTAAGCTCGTGTTTTAACCTTAAGCTCATGTTTTAGCCTTCAGCTCATGTTTTAGCCTTCAGCTCGTGTTTTTGCCTTAAGCTCATGTTTTAGCCTTCAGCTCATGTTTTAGCCTTTAGCTCGTGTTTTAACCTTAAGCTCATATTTTAGCCTTTAGCTCGTGTTTTAACCTTAAGCTCATGTTTTAGCCTTCAGCCCATGTTTTAGCCTTAAACTCATGTTTTAGCCTTAAGCTCATGTTTTAGCCTTTAGCTCGTGTTTTAACCTTAAGCTCATGTTTTAGCCTTCAGCTCATGTTTTAGCCTTAAGCTCATGTTTTAGCCTTCAGCTCGTGTTTTTGCCTTAAGCTCATGTTTTAGCCTTTAGCTCGTGTTTTAGCCTTTAGCTCGTGTTTTAACCTTAAGCTCATGTTTTAGCCTTCAGCTCGTGTTTTAGCCTTAAGCTCATGTTTTAGCCTTTAGCTCGTGTTTTAGCCTTAAGCTCATGTTTTAGCCTTCAGCTCGTGTTTTAGCCTTAAGCTCATGTTTTAGCCTTTAGCCTGTGCTCTCTCTCTCTCCTGTTTATCTTTCTTCTTCTCTTCTGTCCTTTTTCTGTCTGTCAGTTCAGCTCCAGTCTCCACCATCTCTACTAAATTAATCACAGAAATCGTTTTCAGCAGAGACAAACTCAGATCTCTCTTCTCTCTGCTAGCGTGTCGTAAATCAATCCGGTCCTGTCTGACCTGATCAGGAAGCTGAGAAATATCATTTATCAATAACCTGTATTGGTGCTGATAATCTGATTAGAAGTTGTTGATCAGGATCAGGCAGAGATCTAGAAGAGAGACTTTTCCAGGATCACTCAGAAAGTCCTCACAGTCCCTCTAAACTTATGTTTTCAACTCTATCTCTAGGAACACTAAAAGCCTTTGATGTAATTTTTTTGTATCCATTTACTCTTCTCTAGACTTTCTATACTTCACACTGCACCTATAAAATTTCATGCATCAGAAAATGAGTTTTACACGGAACCTCTTAAGGGGACACGACTGAAAGACGTTTAGTGTTCCAGCCCCTCTCGACCTGTTCTGGTCTCACCTTGAGGTCCCTGTGGATCTGATTCTTAGAGTGGATGTATTCAACGCCTTTGAAGATCTGCAGAGCAATGTCCAGACCCTCTTTTCTTCTTACGAGGTCTGGTGGAGGCTCATCGTTCTTCTCATCAATCCATTCTCTGAGGGTCTTTCTGTCACACAGCTCCATCTTAATGTAGAGGAACTGTGTTGGTAACCGATCTTTAGGCCTACAGAAGCAAGAGGACAATTGAAAATGGGAAAATGATGTCAATCAATGGATGTAATTCTGTTTATGTGGAGCTAATACATGACCAGTGTTTTCTTGTGACACCTTAATATGAAACTGTTAAATATCTACATCGTCTCCTTGAAGAACTTCCACGGGATTTACCAAGAGATTGCTCTGCCAACCAGAGATTCCCACTCGCGTCCTGAATCTTCCTCCCAACAGGTGTAGTATCTGATGATGTTAGGGTGCAGAAGGCATGACAGTGATCTCACCTCTCGTAGGGATTTCCTGATCAATCAAAGAACAAGAAAATGAATCTGTTAGTACTTTCACAAGTGCTTCACATGCTGTACCTTACTGCTGCAGTCTTACTTGCTGAAGGGGACAATCTTCACCGCGCAGAGGTTGTCTTCGGATTTATCCTTTGCTTTGTAAACACAACCGTACCCTCCGGAGCCAAGAAGCTCGATGGATTTAAAGTCTCTGAGGAACCTGTCGAATGTTGAAGTATTTCAAGTTTTTTAATAACATCAGAGTACTGAAGATGACTCTAAAAGTACAACCTCCAGTTCTAATGAAGTTTGGACGTTGTGTAAAACGTAAATAAAAACAGAAAACAAAGATTTATAAATCCTGTTTAACCCAAATTCAACTGAATACACCCCAAGACAAGATATTTATTCTTCAAACTGATAAACTTTTTTTTTTTTTTTTTTGCAAATATTCACTCATTTTGAGTTTGTCTAGTTCCTGCACTCTTCTACTACGAAGCCACGCTGTTGTAACAGGTGCAGAATGTGTCTTGTCATCGTCTTGCTGAAATAAGCAGGGACGTCCCTGAAAAAGACGTGGCTTGGATGGCAGCATATGTTGCTCCAAAACCTGTATGTACCTTTCAGCATTAATGGAGCCTTCACAGATGGTCCAGTTAGCCATGCCATGGGCACTAACACACCCCCATACCATCACAGATGCTGGCTTTGAGACTTTGACCTGAGAACAATCCAGATTGTCCTTTTCCTCTTTGGCCTGGAGGACACCACGTCCATGATTTACAAAAACAGTTTGAAATGTGGACTCGTCAGACCACAGCAGACTTTTCCACTTTGCGTCAGTCCATCTCAGATGAGCTCGGGTCCAGAGAAGCCGGCGGTGTTTCTGGGTGTTGTTGATATATGTCTTTGTCTTTGCATGGTAGAGTTTGAACTGTCACTTGTAGATGTAGTGATGAACTGTGTTAACTGACAATGGTTTTCTGAAGTCTTCCTGAGCCCACGTGGTAATATCCTTTACACAATGATGTTGGTTTTTAATGCAGTGCTGCCTGAGGGGTCAAAGGTCACGGGCATTCAGTGTTGGTTTTCAGCCTTGCTGCTTACGTGCAGAGATTTCTCCAGATTCTCTGAATCCTTTGATGATATTATGGACTGTAGATGATGAGAATCATTGTTCTTAAACTGTTGGACTGTTTGCTCACGCAGTTGTTCACAAAGTGGTGAACCTCGCCCCATCCTTGCTTGTGAACGACAATCATGACCCTCACCTGTTTCCAGTGAACCTGTTCACCTGTGGAATGTTCCAAACAGGTGTTTTTGGAGCATTCCTCAACTTTCCCAGTCTGTTGTTGACCCTGTCCCAGCTTTTTAGGAACGTGTTGCAGAAATCAAATTCATAATGACTGAATATTTACAAAAAACAATAAAGTTTATCAGTTTGAAGAATAAATGTCTCGTCTTTGTAGTGCGTTCAGTTGAATTTAGGTTAAATAGGATTTAAAAATCTTTGTTTTCTGTTTTTATTAACATTTTACACAACGTCCAAACTTCATTAGAACTGGGGGTTGTACAAACGTTAGTGTTTTTTCATACTTTGAGTTTTCTGTTGACTCATTCTGACTCCTCCTGTGACTGACAGCTCCCTTAAACGATAGAGGAAAAAATTAAAATGCAGATTTGAAGCCAGGTATTACTGCGCTTTATTAAAAAAAAAAACGATACTGTAACAACACCTGATCGGGAGGGTGTCGTCGTTTACGGTCCCTTGGTCTGGCACTTTGGAAGTCCTCATTTGTGAATTTCACTTTTTTGGCTTGAATGAAGTCCTGAAAGAGAGAAAGTGTTATGAAAGGCTAATTTGTCACAGTTGTTGGTAGCACTCAAAGAAATCAATTAACTCTGCATTCTGGAGAACAATGGCTCTGAAGCAGTCTCCTCTCAGTCTTGGTTTCAGATCTCACTGCTGCTGGGGTGCAGCACTTAACTGACGAATCTTAAGTAGAAATTTTAAGTATTGATTAATAATTTCTAATTTCAAATAAGATTCTGCATTTAAACATGATTTAGAAAAATAAAGTTTAACAGCCATTTTTGTCACTTTTTCATTTTAAACTCACCCTTGTTTCCGACATCGATGAGCGGTAGCACCTTCAGCCCATTTGAGTTTACGGCTGTTACTGCCTCTGAGGAGTTTTATCAGTAATAAAATCCCTAAAGTTTGGAAATCTGCTTTTATTCTTCCCCTGTTAAAAGGGGGAGAACCCAGTAATGTAAATAACTGTAGACCAATTTCCAAATGATGTGTTTTAGCAAAGTTGTTTGAAAGGATCGTCAGTGATCAATTAAAGGATTTTTTAGAGTCAAATAATATTTTATCATCTTTTCAATCTGGTTTTAGAAAACAGCACAGTACTGTTACGGCTGGTCTTAAGGTTTTAAAAGATTTTATCGAGGCCCTGGACAGTAAGAAATATCGTGTAGCTCTTTTTATTGATCTTTCTAAATCCTTTGACAAAGTAGATCACAAACTCTTGACTAGAATTTTACAAAACATTGGCATTTCTAAATCTGCCACTCATTGGTTCAGTGAGTATTTAACAAACAGAACACAGTGTGTGCAGGTGGATGGATCCACCTCCACAGTTCTGGGTGTTTCCAAAGGGGTGCCCCAAGGCTCAGTCCTGGGACCCATTTTATTTTCAATATATATCAATAGTTTGTGCTCTACTGTGTCAAATGCATTTGATCACTTTTATGCAGATGATACCATTATTTATTGCTGTTCATCCTCACTCACTCAGGCTTTTGAGTTTTTACAAGCTGCTTTTAATGTTGTACAGTCTCGTCTGAGTGATCTGAAATTGGTTTTAAACACTGAAAAGACAAAGCTCATGGTCTTTTCAAACACAAGCGAGTTACCAACAAATGTCCCAACAGTGGTAACTCAACAAGGAAACCCAGTTGAGCTGCTCTCTCATTATAAGTACCTGGGTTTTCTGTTGGATCATGAGCTTTCTTTTAAAGCACACATTGCTGGCTTGGTCAGCAAACTCAGGGTCAAGCTCGGCTTCTTCTACAGAAACAAATCCTGTTTCTCTCTCAGAGCCCGGAAACTGCTTGTGTCAGCAACATTTCTGCCCCTGATTGATTATGGAGATGTGTCTATCTCGGTGCTCCTTTAAAATGCCTCCAGTCCTTAAACACTGTTTATCACAGTGCACTGAGGTTTGTCACAGGTGATGGTCGCCTTACACATCATTGTGACCTCTACATTCGTTCTGGGTTGCCCTCTTTAAGTGCGCGAAGGTATACGCACTGGCTGACACTTGTATACAAAGCAATTCTTGGCTTGGTTCCTTCTTATTTGTGCTCTCTTCTTCGGAGAACTACAAGCCACTGTGCCTTACGGTCCTCTGATGTTTTTCATCTAAAGCGTTCAGTTTTGCTGCTCCAACAGCGTGGAACTCTCTACAGACTGAGCTGAAGCTCTCAGAGCTCATCTCACTTGGAGCTTTCCGGTCCTTGCTAATGGACAAACAGCATGAAACCATTAAGCAGTGCCAGTGTTTCTGAATAGTCATGTATATTTAATAATCCCCTGTCCTTTACTCCACTTTTCTTATTCACAAAAAATGCATTTTAAATTGTTGTTTTGTTTTATACTGTTTTTTGAAATTGTAATTACCATGACGTGTGTCGCTGACCTCTTGGCCAGGTCACCCTTGTAAAAGAGATCCTGATCTCAATGGGTTAAATAAAGGTTAAATTTGTAGATTTGACAACAGAATGGAACCAAAACATGACTTCTGTCAGTCACTGGTTTGCTGTAGTTTTTAAACATAAATAACAACACTTCAAAAAACAGATGAAGATATTCAGGACCTCAGGTACCTCACCTGTTCCACTGAAGAGTCTGATGGAGCGGCGAAAAGGACTGACTCACTTGAGCTGGTTGGCATGTTCTGCATCGCGTCATCATTACGCGCCCTGAACAGACGTGAACAGCTTTTTCAGTTTGAACTTTATTTCTCTGTAATCTGAGCAAATGAAATAAACGCCTTACGGTTCAGTTGGCTGTGTCATCATGGACGACTGACCGTCCTCAGATTCTGTTGATTCTTGTGATCCCTGAAGTAAAAAGACAGATCGATAGATTTGAAATAGAGCTCGTTCACACCGTGGACTGTTGGGCTGCTCGGTGTTTAAAAACCTATGAAACAAAACATTTTGGGACCGTCGGTGTTGTCGGGGTTAATTCATGACGATGTTAGCGGTCATCATCACATCAGCTGGTGCAGCTGGAGCTACAGCTTCGCTGTTGGCCACTGACACCAAACTGGTTGCGTTTGCAGTGGTGTTTTTTTTAACACCAGCATGGTTCTGGTTCTGGAACCAATTCCGTTTTGGATTCTCAGAACCTTGGTGCTTTTTAGTGAACCAGTCTACATTCATGAGAGCTGCACTGCTTCAGTTCTTTAACTCTGTATGAAGGACAGTATCATGGTTTTGATGTGTTATAATTTCAGTTCAACATGCTGATCCTTTAGTTCCACTCCATATGCAGCCGGCTCTTTCTGTGTACTGGTTTTTATGGAACGGTTGAGAGAGAAGTGCCAGGTTATAGTTTCTTAGCAAAGTGTATTATTAACAAAAGTAATGCAGTTTCAATACAACTGAAAATAAAAACAGATAATGAATATAATGAATATCTGTTTCAGGGTGTAAAGGTGCCATGTTTTTGTTTGTTTGTTGGTCTAAAATGTAAACAAAGTCACATCAATAAAACAAACATGACAGTAAAATAATAAATGCTCTGAACATAAAGTGACACTCCAAAGTATACTGCATGCTTTTCTTCAACTCAGGTTACGACACGCACACATTGATGTCACGGTTTGTGAGCAGGAACCAGTGGTTTTTGGTTCCAGCAGTGAACCAACTTTTCAGGTTTTTAACCCCTTTTTTTCCAGTCTTTCACAGACTGACGGGCTCAGAGCCGTGCTGCTGTGAAAGCCCTGTGTGTGTGTCTGAAGATCTTAGGTGTGTTGATCTGGTAAATGGAGATAAAGTTGTATGGTGCGCTGGTTAAACTGAAGTATAATCTCTTGACATGAGGAACCAGCAAAGGCATGGGGACATTAACCTGCAAGGGGGAGGGGCTTGATCCGTACCAGTTTATCATACTTTAACAAACTCAAATTAGTAATCAAAAGCGAGTCTTACCAACTCCTGTGAGCTCTGATTTTCCTCCTCCAACATGCACGTCAAGGCTTTTTTAGCTGCGTTCTGTTTCGCTTCATCCATCGACCTCCCCTCACCAACGGGAAAGCTGAAGACAACCCGGCTGATGTACCTGCAGAAAAATGGTTACACATCTTTTCAACAGGTTTGTTTAAGTTCATTCAGTGAATTTAGTTATTGTGCATTGAATGAATTCAGTCAACTTATACACGTCCAGTTTTTAGACTACAGAAAGGAAACACCGTCTCTGCTGAGTCTGGTATGTGCACACTGCAGCTGTGTTCAAACATTGTTTTGCTAACCCTGTTAAATGTACACATATCTCAGTCTACTTTTAAAAGTTATATTTACCTCTTCTTTGTACACACTGTTTGTATTTAAGGAAGTGTGGAAGCCAATGTCAATTAGGCAATAAATCAATCAATAAATATCCCATATATTATTATTAATAATAATAATAATACATTTTATTTATATAGTGCTTTTCAAGGACTCAAAGATGCTTTACAGGAATAACATTCAAATAAACATCAAATACAGACATGCAAAAAACAAACAAATTCATTCCAATCAAGCATAAAACAAAGGCATAATAATTTTTAAAAAGTTAACAGAAGGTTTAAAAGTCATAATTATGAGGGGGAAAAATTTAACTGTGAGTTTGTAAGTGATGACTTTAGGATAAAAAGTTACAATTATTTCACAGAAAGTCATTTTTATGAGGTCAAAAATATTAGTACTCCTTGTTTTGAGATAATGAGTTAAGATTACAAGAAAAAAAGCTTAGTTTTTTATTTCAAATTATAATTATATAATAAAAAAATTACTTGATCATAAATTCTAAACTCTAAGCGCCTGATTTTTTTGCCTCTACATTTATTACTTATAATTTTGACTTCTCATTCTATTGTTCATAACTAAAACTATGACTTAACATGTTGTAATTTTGGAGTTTTATCTAAAATTTTGACCCTTATCTCATCATTGGAGCTTTTCTATATCTTATAATTACGACCTTATCGTTCTGATAAATATTTAAAGAAAAAAACGGTCCCAAAAGTTAAGTCCTTTTTTTCATGCACAGATGGGCTGTAACAATCCTGATAGAGAATCGGTAACTCTACACTGGAGAAAGCGAGCTCCTCTACTCTTCATCAGGATCATTTAGATTCAAATACATATAAATGAATAAAACTTACGTTTGGGAACCACCAACAGGTCCCATGTCCTCAAAGCGAAGTTCAACAAACTTACTCTGAACATACTTTTCCAGTTTGTCGATGGCGTTGTCTGCGTCCATAACTGACTCGGAAATCCTCCAGTTATATGAACCTGTGATAAAAGGAGAGAGTTAACGGTTCTCTTTCTGTATAAACCCTGTTATAACCAACACAGCGCCTCCTGCTTCACAGAGGTTCTGTCTCCACCCGGCTCTAACCTCACAGGGAGGTTTGGAAGGTGGTTTCGATTCCTTTGAAAAGCGAGTTACGCAATACAGGCAATTCCCGGACAAGGGGAAGTTCGTCTCGTTTCTGTGATCAGATCAGTTTGTTCAGCTCAGCAACACGAGACGAATCCTTTGTCTCCGTGAGGCACAACACTTGGATTTACGGTGCAGCTGTAACCCAGTGGTTATTTAGCCAGCCTGTTATTTAGTGCAACATATACAGTGTGTTGTTGTAGGTGTTACAGCATTAAGCTCTGCTTTACGGCAGTAGTGGTGATATCAATGCAGGAGAACTTGTGGGTGGCACTTGATTCTTGCTGAGAGGGGAGAAGACGTGGCCGAGCAGTAGCCAGTCTGTGCTAGCCGTCTTCTCACATCAAGTCACCTAATGTATGGTTTCCCTGCTAGGTGAGCACATATAATGACATATTGTTATTATGCTTGTGTTGTAAAAAGTTGTAGTTGGTGTAAGTATAAACATGCATGAGTAAATGTGTATTTTTTGTTTTTAGACGCTAATCGCGAGCTAGCCGCGAGCTAACCATTTTGTCGTAGCTGAGAGCTAAAGTAAGTGTATAAACGAGTGATTGTGACGATTTACTTTTTTATGGGTGTGTTTAATATTCTAAACACTGCATAGAGTTTAAGGCACTTGATTCTTGCTGAGAGGGGAGAACACATGGCCGAGCAGTAGCCAGTCTGTGCTAGCCTCACATCAAGTCACCTATTGTATGGTTTCCCTGCTAGCTGATGGTGAGGGTACCGGAGCCAGGTAGAGACTGCTGTTTCCCCAGAGGGTGTCGCCAGTCGCCATCCAGCTTTTCCATGGAGTACTTGAGTATATAAACAAATGAAAAGAACTTCTCTGTAGAGCTCTATGAGTTGTGGGCTTACAACTATATTGATTAGGCAGACATTTATATTGAAGCTGAAGAGAATTTGATTTTTAAAATTATTTTATGTATTTGTTTTTTTTTTGAGCGTTGGTTTCATTGAAATGAAAAAAACCAGACTGAACTCAACATACACATGCTGTTCTGAAAGAAAGATATGTTCCAGTCCATACCAAAATCTTTTATTTCATTGTGTTGGACTTGGGTAGCATACTACTACCAGACCCTAATAAATTCCTGTTAAGTACATTTAAAGATCATCTTTGTGGTTATTTACAGAGAGATACAGAAGATTTAGGCAGTTCTACCAGAGGGCAGCATTATCAACAGACGATTTAGGCCAAAAACTCCTTTTTGTCACCAAATGACTTAGGCCATTAGTTTAATAGGGTGACAATTTTAAACATTATCATTTAAAGAGAGGGTATTCTGCTTTCCCATATCCTAAACATGGATTTAAAGTATTAATTCTGAATGTACAGGCTAAATATTCTACTTACTGTATCCACTCTCAAACCTCTACATACTCATTTTGTTGCAGAAATCCCTGAATCTGTCAGTTCTAAAAAAAAAAAAAAAAATAGCACCAGACTTGGTGAAATGTTGAAGTCATCACATAAAGATTTCTGAACTGGTTCATAACACATTGGAGGGGCGGGCTTCAAACACCAAGGGCTGGCCAACCAGAGTGAAGGGGGTTTGTAGAGCAAGGAGCCTTAAAGAGACAGCAGCTAAACGAAGCGTTTCAGACAGAGGCCGATTTAAGGGTGTAAGAGCCATCTTTTTTACTTCTGTTTGATGGTTGTTTTCTCTAATCCCCTGGAGCACAGTGAAGCCTTCAGTGCAGGCTGAAGGTGGCTGCAGGTGTTCGTAGGTTGTGTTAATTGATCGGAGGTTGTGTGGTGACTGACTTTGGTTTGTTTTTGTGGAGTGCACGTCAGACATGTTCTTGCTCCCTGTCAGCCAGTAGCTGTGAGTCAGGGCGAGTCACTACGAAGTGTTTTCCAAAACACCAGAGAGAGAAAAATAAAGATGTTTATGAGCTGTTAATCATGTAAAGAAACTACGGGGGCACCAGAGGGACAGAATAGGGATTTTTCAAAAAAGATCACATCACTCTCTTTAAGGTTGCTCTTACTGTCTGAAATAAGTGGGCTACATTACTTCAGTCTCTTTTACTTGTTTATGGCTAAATCAGCAGGGATAAGCCTCAGAGATTTCACTTTCTGTGTGGTACTTTCTGCTTCCAAGGTGGCCAGGTACGTGCACACACTCACACAAAACTAATAGCAACTACCCTCCATGGCCTCACCATCTACCAGGCTCTGTCAGTGAAACCACATGGAACTGCTCTGAGCATTGTAAGACTCAAAACGGTGTTTGTCTGTCACCACGTGTCTCGTTTGGGATGGGGAAGGGTGGGTATACCCTGGAGAAGTTCCATCACAGAGCTAACATACAAAGAGAAAGTCATTCACGCTCACTCCCTCCCAGCAGAGGGCCAATGACGACCGATCAGCCTGATGAATGTTTGTGGACTGTGGGAGGAAGCCTGTGGGAGTATCTGCAGAGAACGTCTGCACAGAGAGAACACGCAAACCTCACACAGAAAGTCCCAACAGGGAACCCCAGCAGCCCAAAATCCAAACCTTAATATGGACCTGAGAAAAATTTCATTAAGAAGCAAAATTAAAACAAATGAATCAGTGGGAGACTGGCAGAGACGAAAGAGACCAGCAGCTGAGCTGAAGCCCCTGATAAACAACAACTTTGACCCATTAAAACACTTATTAAAACCTTTATTTAAACCTTTATTTAAACCTTTATTAAAACTTGTATTTAAACCTTTATTTAAACCTTTATTAAAACCTTTATTTAAACCTTTATTTAAACCTTTATTTAAACCTTTATTAAACCTTTATTTAAACCTTTATTTAAACCTTTATTAAACCTTTATTTAAACCTTTATTAAAACCTTTATTTAAACCTTTATTAAAACCTTTATTTAAACCTTTATTAAAACCTTTATTTAAACCTTTATTTAAACCTTTATTTAAACCTTTATTAAAACCTTTATTAAAACCTTTATTTAAACCTTTATTAAAACCTTTATTTAAACCTTTATTTAAACCTTTATTAAAACCTTTATTTAAACCTTTATTAAAACCTTTATTTAAACCTTTATTTAAACCTTTATTAAAACCTTTATTTAAACCTTTATTTAAACCTTTATTAAAACTTTTATTTAAATCTTTATTTAAACCTTTATTAAAACCTTTATTTAAACCTTTATTTAAACCTTTATTTAAACCTTTATTAAAACCTTTATTTAAACCTTTATTAAAACCTTTATTTAAACCTTTATTAAAACCTTTATTTAAACCTTTATTTAAACCTTTATTTAAACCTTTATTTAAACCTTTATTTAAACCTTTATTAAAACCTTTATTTAAACCTTTATTTAAACCTTTATTAAAACCTTTATTTAAACCTTTATTTAAACCTTTATTAAAACCTTTATTTAAACCTTTATTTAAACCTTTATTAAAACCTTTATTTAAACCTTTATTAAAACCTTTATTTAAACCTTTATTAAAACCTTTATTTAAACCTTTATTTAAACCTTTATTAAAACCTTTATTTAAACCTTTATTTAAACCTTTATTTAAACCTTTATTTAAACCTTTATTAAAACCTTTATTAATCCTTTATTTAAACCTTTATTAAAACCTTTATTTAAACTTTTATTTAAACCTTTATTAAAACCTTTATTAAAACCTTTATTAAACCTTTATTTAAACCTTTATTAAAACCTTTATTAAAACCTTTATTTAAACCTTTATTAAAACCTTTATTTAAACCTTTATTAAAACCTTTATTTAAACCTTTATTTAAACCTTTATTTAAACCTTTTTAAAACCTTTATTAAAACCTTTATTTAAATTATTTAAACCTTTATTAAAACCTTTATTTAAACCTTTATTAAAACCTTTATTTAAACCTTTATTTAAACCTTTATTAAAACCTTTATTTAAACCTTTATTTAAACCTTTATTAAAACCGTTATTCCCAGCATAATTAATACAAAGGCTGTAAAACATTCCAGCATCAACATTTGCATAATTCATACATTATGGTAAAAACATGAACAAAATGCGAGTTTAATTTGATATGAAAGCATGCAAAAAGGACATTTTTAATTTGTGTTTCACGTTTTCTTTGTTAAAGACCCCTGAGCCCAGGTCAACTCAGTTTGGATGCTAAGACGGGAGCAAAGGTCGAAAAGGCAAAAACCAGACTGGAATGGGCTCCACAACACACGAAGGACGACCTCTCTGAAGTTTCATTCAACGATGAGTGGAGGGCAACCTTCCATGGATTGATTTAAAACAGAATTATTTTCAACAAAGCGTTTAAGGTTTAATGTTTTTTAAATCATTATTATTATTATTATTATTAAGGCGTTTAAAAGGTGCCTCGATTTTATCTTCCACAAACATACATACGCTCTAATAATACAGTTAAATACATTAAATGAAGGTCGTCCCATTTTCTACCAATCAGCTACATTAAGTATCTCCGGCCTTTTTTCGGATGTTTTTGTCTGTTTTCAGGATTCAGGACTACTTTGGGGGTCGTTTGGAAAACTTGGGAACCCCTGATTCAGATAATTAAAAACTTTGTGGACTTGTGTCATTCTTAAAGAGACCTGAGGCCTGTAATATGAAGTGGGTTAAACATACCCCGAGTATTGGTTATCTAGCTTCATTAATCTTGGAGGATTCATCTGACTGTAAAGACTCCATCACACAGTCGTCAAGGAAACAGCAAAACAAAGTGACAGACAGGATCATCAACACAGTGAGAAAGAGGATAACAAAACAAAAACAAGATCGAAGAGTTGAAATGAAGAGTACAGGAACAAACCCCAACCAATCCTCCCTCAGCTGTAGCCATGGTAACACCAGCACGAAGACAAACCTTCAGTCCAGGACTCAACACCTGACACCTTTTCATTGACCCCAAAACCAGCCAGTCCATTTTTCCTTTACCAAATCTGACATTCCTCTCGTATCACAGATTTTTGTGATATTTACATCGTTCGGTTTTCCTTGCGTGTCTTGAGCAGCTCCTCCAGCTCTGCTCTCAGTGCGCTGGCCTCAGGTCGATCCTCTGGCTTCTCACTCAGCATCTGCAGGATCATTTTTCTCTGAGAGGGAAACAAAAGAAAAAGATAACTCAACCTCTGAACGCCGGCCTACAGGGAGAAATGACCTACTGACGTGGACAAAGTTTACAGTAGAAAACATCAACAAGATAAAAAGAAAACATCAAATCTACCTCTTCTAAGAACCTCTGAGGGAAACCTTCAGGTAAACGCTGGCGTCTGAGTTCTTGAAGAACCTGATGGTCAAACAGAAATAGAAGAATGAAGGAACAGACATCGTCTACTTCACGAAGCATGTGCAAAGAGTTAATGCTCCACAAAACGCTCTGCAGAGCAAACACGGTCTCTGTGCAGACATTTAAATTCACAATCAATTAAAGTCAAAACACAGACACACAGAAACCCCTCTGGATGATACCTTCCCCCAAACAGCACACGACCTTTACTGTTTAGAAAGACTCACTCCGATTCTCTCGTGTCCAGTCGAGACTCTCCACAGGAGTTCAAAGTAAATCAGCCCCAGAGGAAATATGTCCACTTTTCGATCATAGCTGTTTCCACACTGAGTGAAAAATGACAGTTATGACATGAGACAACTTTAAGCTACCATCGTGGAGGACTGACTGACGGATTCGCTCTCACCTGTTCAGGAGCCATGTAAGATTCTGTTCCTACGTTTGATGTTCTGTCCATCAAAGCGTCGTCTATGGTGACCAGACCAAAGTCCCCGATCTTCACTTTGCCATCCAAACCGAACAGGATGTTTCCAGGCTGACGAGTGAATAAAAAGGCAAAGACTGAAAGATGCTGACAAGTTTTCATGGGCAGGGTCCATGAAACAGGTTCTGTAAGGGTCCCCTCAGAACTCATGAGAGCAGGACTCAGCTTTGGGTTGTGAAGAGGTCTACTGTTTTAGATCTAGGGGAGGTTCAGGTACCTCCCCCCATCCCACTTATATCTCCACCTGAGATGACTTACAGTCAACCTGGTCTCACCTTGAGGTCCCTGTGGATTTTGTTCTTGGAGTGGATGTACTCGACTCCGCTGAGTATCTGTCGAGTGATGTCCAGACTCTCTTTTCTTCTCTTGGTGTCTGATGGAGGTTGACGGTTCTTGTCTTCAATCCAGTCTCTGAGGGTCTTAGTGTCACATAACTCCATCTGAATGTAGAGGAACTTTCCCGTCTTGCTTTTTGCAGAGCTACAGAGTGAGAGAGAGATCGTTATCGATCTTTCACCTGAAATGTAGAAACAAGACTCCAGGTGTTTTTAGTACTTACCGTAAGAACCTGCCAACTGACTCCTCCCATCTGTATCCTGAATCCTCTTCCCAACACATGTAGTATCTCACGATGTTTGGGTGATGGAGGTCTGACAGGGTGCGTACCTCTCTTAACGCTACCCTAATCGATCAGAGAACAAGAAAATAAATCAGCAAAGCTGCTGCAGGTGCGACAAACTCCAGCCTGAATACTCACTCCTCACTGCGGACAATCTTCACAGCGTACGTCCTCTTCAGCAGTTTGTTTCTTGCTTTAAAAACACAACCATAGCCTCCACTGCCAAGCTTCTCGATGGAATCGTAGTCTGTGGTGAACCTGCTGAAGCACAGAAACACTGACGGTTAACTCTGAATGTGCCAAAATGTTTCAGATCCCACGAGAGACATTTTGAGTGGTGCATATGAACACCTGATCAAGAGTTTTAGACCAGCTCAAGAAAATGGAACAGATTTACATTTTTCACTGTTGGATGTGAAGAAGGTTCTACGAAGAGTTTCAAAACACAAAAAGAAGAGTGTGGAATGATGGAAGTGAGACAAACAAAAACTGAGTAAGCAACTTAATGCAAACATCAGTTAAACTGAAGTAGACTGAACATCACCTTTAACCCTTTAACTCCTGTAACACTAACAGTCTGCATGGACCTGCTTCCCTTCTTTAATCAGTTCATGAGTTAAAATGTCTTTTTTCTGAATTTTTTTGCCCCTTTTTCTGGAGAAGTTTAACTTTGAAAATCTCTCAAGAATTTGACTTTTTTTTTTTGTTTTAGATGCTTCAAACTGTGAAACACCCAAAATAAATAAAGGCAGGCAGCCAGGCAGGTTTTGGCCACAACACGGCTAAACGAACCCGAAGCTTGAAGAAAAATCACTGATACTGATCTTTACAACAACCAAAATACTAAAGACAAAGAAGACTCTGAGAAGATTTGGGGATGGATGGCAAGGGACGTTTACAAAAATGGACGTCAGGTCCGGCCCGTGGACGCCCTGCATGAAGCCATCTTCACCACTTGGAGCAACGTTCCCATGAGCCTCCTGGAAACACTCACATCGAGCATGAAGAAACCAACAGGAGGAGGAGCTCCTCATGACTGAGGCCTTTGTTTCATACTTCTATTTAAGGCGGTTTGCGTTTTTTTTGAGCTGTGCTCTTAAACGTTTGATCAGTTGATGAACCGACTGTTTCACTTTGTCGTTTTTAATAAATTGTTTACTCATTTTTTTTTGTCTTACTTCCATTTCTTCTTATTGAATTTTGAAACTCTACTCAGGACCTTCTTCCATATTATCCGTCCAGATCGCTGCGTTCCCAGCATGCAGACCTGCTCGTTGTACCCAGGGTCTCTAAAAGTAGTCTGGGAGGTGGAGCCTTTAGTTATCAGGCTCCTCTTCTCTGGAATCATCTACCGGCTGAAGTTCGGGGAGCAGACACCCTCTCTACTTTTAGGAGTAGACTTCAAACTTTCCTTTATGATAAAGCTTATATACTGACCAAAACTTCCAATGCAACACATACAATTTTGAAATATTTGGTGTACATAAAATGGGATATTGGTTTTGAGCCATGATACATCAACTACAAATAAAAAGCTCAGAAAACAGTTTTGATTTTGTCGTGTGGGCAGCTTGTTCCGCTTGATTGCACATTGTTTAGAATTTTGCCTATCCCGTCAGGTTGAGTAGAACTCTTTGACCAATCCTTCCATAATTTGGTCAATAAATAGCTACAGCAATGGACAACTTTAATATTCCTGCGCATTGTCCTGGGTCAACGTGTGACCATGCTTTGCCTAGGTCAAAATCAGTGAGAGCGAGCCGTTGGTATGCTTACTGGTGGAATGTTGCAAAGACGGGTTGCAAGGAACTTTGGCGTCCACGTGTCGACCATATCACGTCTCTGGAGCTGACATAATGAAACAGGAAGCACCAATGATTGACCACGTGCCCCCAGACCACGTGTCACCACCCCTCAGCAGGATCGCTATATTCACCTCCAGCACCTGTGCAATCGCTTCCTGCCAGCTACAGTAACTGCTGCTCAGACCAGAGGTTGTCATCAGAACCGGATTAGCGATCAAACTGTACACAACCACCTGCGTGAAGCTGACTTGCACAAGGCGTCCCTGCCGTGGTGTGGTGTTGACTTCTGTACGTCGCCACATCCGTCTGCTATAGTCAAGGGCACATTTGGGCTGGAATGCTCACAGGTGGAACAGGGTGCTCTTCTCCGATGAATCGAGGTTCAACTTGAGTGTGGCTAACGGAAGACTGCGTGTTTGGCGTAGGCGATGGGAACGTTATGCTGACGCTATCATCCTGCAGCGTGACCGCTGGGGTGGACCTGGTGTAATGGTTTGGGCTGGAATAAGCAGTAGATACAAGACAGACCTCATTTTCATCGATTGAAACCTCAGTGCGGCCCATTCCTGAGACGAAATTCGGACCCCTGTTGCAGTTCCACTTGTCCATCGCTATTGCCTAACACTGCAACAGGATGACGCAAGACCACATGTCGCCAGAATCTGTCAGGACAACCTGAGGCAGAATAATGTTCAGTGTCTTGATTGGCCTGCATATCCCCTAATTTTAAACCCTATAGAACATCTATGGGATATTCTGGATCCCCGGGTGAGAAGGCATGATGCAGAACCGGCAACATTCCGACAGTTTCGTCAAGCACTCCAGGAGGAATGGGACTGCATCACACAGGCTGAAATACAGCAATTGATTGACTCCATGCATCACAGAATCAAGGCTGTGTGTGACGCCAGAGGAGGCCATACAAGATACTGACTTCAGTGATCCAGAATTGTGCCTTCAACTGATGCAATGAATTTGAAACCAGGAAAAATCTGTTCCTCGTTCCTGACTCTGAAACTGTGTTTTTGATTTGAATCTTAATATTTGTTATGTATTGTTAAATTTAGCGTAAGAAAATTACATGTGTTGCAATAAACCCAAGTGTTGCGTTGGAAGTTTTGGTCAGTGTAGTAAGAGCTGGATCAGGTCTGAACCAGCTCTTAGTTAGTCTGCTATAGGTTTAGACTGTCAGGGGGGAACTGACACACAAGGCTCCTGTTTCCCTCTCTTCTCTATCTGTCAGTCTAACTTCTAACCTTAATGTCCCATTAAAGTTATTAACCATGGATCTCTCTGGGAGTCTCTGAGTTTGTCTGTTAGGTTCTTTGGATTGTTGCTGTGGACGGCCTGCTGCCATGGACCTGACAGACTCCAGCTGCTACGGCTTCTTACAGTTACAGTTTCTCTGTGATCATCTCTACAACACAGAAATATGGACTCTGTGTTTATGTCTCCCTGTGTCTTTGTCTCTCTGCCCCCCCCCCCCCCCCCTTCTCTCTCTCTCTAATCCCAACACAGTCTCTCTCTCAGATGTCTGTCTAACATGAGTCTGGTTCTGTCCGAGGTTTCTGCCCGTTAAAGGGAAGTTTTTCCTCTCCATTGTAACTTGCTAAATATTTCAAAGGTCTGTACTCATGGTGGGTTAAGATGAGATCAGACTTCTTATCTTGTCTTGATGTTGGTTTCTGTTAATAAAATTTTATTACCATTTACAGGTCCAGACCTGTTAACGCTTGGAAAGCGTCTTGAGATAACGTTTGTTATGAATTGGCGCTATATAAATAAAGACTGATTGATTGATTGATTGATTGATTGATTGATTCTTCGGATCCAACAGTGCAAAATGTAAATTTGTGCCATTTTTCGATGAGTCTTAAAGTTTTTGATCAGGTGTGTTTGTGTTTGCGTACTTTGACTCAGGCGTTGTCTGGGTATGACTCACTCCTGGAGTCGTGTCACTGACAGAAACCTTAGAGAGGAAGAAAATATCCTTTATTCTATATTTGAGCCAAACAGACATTGTTTCATTGTGTTAATTTGACTTTAAAATCTGTCCAAACCTCCTCCACAGAGGAGCTGTTGGAGTCAGTGTATACTCCTGAGCTTTTTGTGGTTCTCTGCATGCCCGACGATGACGATGACAAAGATTCTCTAGGTAGAAATAAGGAGAGGAGTCAGTGCAACCGTGACAGAGTTAAACTCTATAACCTGTTATAAAACAATCTTCTTCTTGTGTTGTATCAATAAATCTGAAAGAGTGACGTTGGAGACCTGTTTGATGAGTCGTCTTCAGATGACCTTGAGGACATCTATGGTTGAAAATGAACAGGAGATACTGGTTTTCATTCGGCTCATTCACAAAAAAAGACCAGATCATTGCTTTCATAAATAAAGATTTAAACAGTTTAAAAAGTACTTCTACTACCGTGAAAGATCGGCATTCGGAGGCGCTTGATGAATTGGCGAAAACGATCCAGTCACTTGATGATGATGACTCACTGAGCCCCGTAAAGTCAAACAAATGAAGGCATGAGTAAAGCTTCACAGTAATCCAGTTCTCTGCATTCTGACTACTGAACCAGGCGCCTTACCCGGACTTTGACCTTGGGGACACCCTGGGAGATGTTCCCTCTCCAGAAACGGTTGATGCAGCCGGTGTCTGATAAAAGACAGAAAGAGCACCTCGTTAGCTGTGCAGTGATTGGGCAGATGGATGAAGAACCAGTGCTGGTACACTACATTACATCTATGATCTAAAATCTAAGCCCAGAAAGGATGAAGTAAGGGTTGAGGGGGTTCAGAGACGTGCTGGTTACAGCAGCATGTCTCTGAGTGTCAGCTCCAAGCTGCTGGTTCAAAGAGCCCTGATGAGTATGTGTTATCATTTCAGACCATATATTTCAAACCCTTTGATTCAGCCTGAAGAAGCTGCTGGACATCACTCACCTCGGAGTTTGTCTCACCACGTATCGCATCATATGCAAGCTTGGCTGCGTTCTCTTTAGCTTCTCTCTTTGTCCTCCCAGTGCCCACTGGATATGTTTTATCACCAACCTTGAAGTGACAGCATCTGATATCACACAATATTGAATTCACTTCAGAGCAGAGCCTCAACGATTGATGAAGAGGACGTTGCTCAGAGACTTACTGAGAGGTTAGATTTGGTCCCACTCCATGTGACTCCACAGCCTGTACTTTCACCTTGTTCTTCTGACCGTATTCATTCAGCCAGCATGTGTGGTTGATGTCTCTAGGACTCGTCTGATTGGCCGATGCAGCCGAAGCTTCTGCTGTGTTTTCACTCTGAACAACAACAAACATGGGTTGAAGTCAGGGGTGAGGATTTGATTTTTCACAGCGACCGATCAACATGCACTCAGTCGACTCGTAAAATTATAATCACTCAGAAACAAATGCAAACTTCAAAAAAAAAGAAAGGTCTCACTGAAGCTCGTTTTCGACATAGACTGTAAATAAAAATGGACGTCATCTCGCTCGGCTCAAACTGAGGTCGCCACAAAAACTGCTCCCCCTGCTCGCTGGCTGCAGTACAAGACAATAACTCTGCCTCTCTATTCACTCCAGATGGGCTGAGGTCAAACTTTAAAAAATGATTACACCTGGTAGAAACAGGGTTTTAAGTCTTGTCTAAAGATGATTGACAGCTGATGTTCATGTGTAGTTTTTTTTGGGATAATAAAATACATCAGGATGGAGAGTTAAGAAGAGATTAAATGATCTGAATAAAAAAAACAAGTTATTTTTGTCACCCGTTTCCACTCAGATTTTCCCAGAGTTCCTCGTAAGTCTCTACAGCGCGGACTCTCGCTGCACAATGGCGGCTCCTGTGACGGAGGTGTTTTGGCTTCAAAACTGTACAATGGTAAAAGGCGGAGCCACGCTGCCCATTCTATATACAGTCTGTGGTTTTGGAACTATGATCTAGAAAGGTTATCACTTCAAAGGATTTTTTAAAGATGCATTTATACAATCAAACAAAGAGGAATCTTACAGAGCTGACTGAATCCTGGTTTTCTTTCATCAGCATCTTGAAGGCATTTTCAGCAGCTTTTTGTTTGGCTTCCTTCTTCGTCTTCCCCAAACCAACAGGGAAGGTTCTACCGTCTAAAACAGCCTGCATGGTGAACCTGAAGAGAAACGATCAAATAGATGAGAAATAAATGAGAAATAAATGAGATGAGAGATGATTTTCAATGAGGGTCATCTGAATGAGTTACATAAAACATCACGTTACCAAACTGATGCTGTGGGGGGGCCTGAAGCCTGATTGGAACATATCAAAGGTCTCGTTAGACAGAAGAAAGTCAGTCAGCTGTTGGTACAACACTTTTCCAGCACTGTAGCATCAAGACTGCTCTTCTTCAACAGAGGCTCAATGACAGCAGTTTTTAAGGCCTTTGGAAATGTCCCAGTCTGAAGTTAATTGTTGACCAGATGAGCGAGTTGTGGTAACAAACTGCTGAACACAGACTTTAGAAATCTAGTGGGGAACTCATCAAGGCAGCACGACGATGGACTCAGACCGCAGATGATTTCTTCCACTGTTTTGTCAGTAACTGGTGTGAAATGTGTCAGCTCCAGGTGTCTGGCTGGCTGCAGAGTGGTTATTTGTGATGTGGAAATTATTGTGTTTTTAATGCCTTGAACTTTGTCATTAAAGAATTTTGCAAACTCATCACACTCAGATGTAGACACCGGTTCTAAGAGCAGTGAAACTGGAGGGTTTGTTAATCTGTTTACTGTAGCAAACAGGACACACGTGTTGTTACTGTAGTTTTTGATAATTTCAGAAAAATAACTCTCCCTTGTTCTACGCAAAGTCTGGTTGAACAATCATAACTGTTCTTTGTAAATCTCATAGTGAACCTTGAGCTTTGACTTGCACCATTTCCTTTCAGCTCTCCAGCACTCCCTTTTCTGTGACCCTGACCGAGTCTTCATTTCTCCATGGAGCCTTTTGCCTATTTTTAACCATTCTAGCCTTGACAGGAGCAATGGTATCCAAAACATTCAAAACACCTGATGTGTAGGAGCTCAACATTTCATCAACATTAGAACATGGATTACTTTCAAACCTAATGATTTCCTTGAACTGTGCCCTCCTGCTGTCATTTATGAGTCTTCCTCAAACATCTGTAGATTCAACTGACGGTTTGGGTGTAACAGAACAGGTTGAAGAAAACAGAAATGATCAGATAAGGCTACAACCATGACATCCACATTTGAATAATAATAATAATAATAATAATAATAATTATTATTATTATTATTATTATTATTAATAATAATAATAATAATAATAATAATAATAATAATAATAATAATTTGAAAATTCAAATATATTGAAATTTAATGCATTTTATTTTATCAGGGTCAAGAAGGGATAAACAAAACTTTTCATTTTGTTTCTAAAAAAATAAAATAAAATAAAATGCCCCTTTTTATCGTATTATGCGACAGGAAGTTGCCCTTTTCAAAGTAAGAGCTTGATGAGGACGACGTTATAAAGAGAAACACAGCAGGTTCATTCCTCAGTTATCGGCCACCTGTAACTCCACATGTTCGACAAGGAGTCCCACTGAACTCAAGCTATTAGTTATTAGTTATAAGTTATTAGCTATTAGTTATTACCTGTCAGAAATGACGTCAGAGTAAGGTGACACGACATGACGGTGGCAGAGTGATAATCTGCTCTAACATAGAGTCAAATTCAGTCCACCGGATGTTAGAGACATTTTTGAACTCACGTTTTGTTGTAGTCAGGCCCATCAGAACCGAGAAACTCATAGTGAAGCTCAGATCGTCGTCCCTGCGCGTACTCGTTCAGTCCGGCGATGTAGTTTACTTTATCCATTTTTAACAAGTGAGGATTCTGCTTCCTCTGTCTTCTAACGCCGTCCCTGAAGCTCCGCCTGCTGCTCCGAACTGTTCAGCTTGTTTTAGTGACCTGTGAGTTTCGATTCTGGAAAAGCGCTAGTCATGATTTAATTTCATCAGAATCACACAAACTGAAACCTCCAGCCAGTCATGGGAATTTCAGTTCCTTTCAGTGGTCAGATCATTTGGCTCGTTTGAAGAGAGTCGAATCTTTCGGCTCTCAAACGGTTTTTCAGGATTCGTCCCACTCCAGCGTCTCTAAGATCAAATGCCAAATTCTGACTTTAATTTCAAAATTCCATACAGTCATAAATCTGAGGTTTATTTCAGAATTCTGACTTCTTTCTCTCAAAATTTCAACCGTATAGGTTTTTTAAATTAAAGTTAGAAATCTGAGAAATAATCGAGGACAAAATGTCTAAAAAGAAAAGGAAAAAAATACTCTCCAACTCTTCAAAAATGAAATAAAGTAACATAAAAAATAAATAACAGTTAGTGGCAGTACTCTATGGAAGCCCTAAAGGCCATAATTATTTACATTTTATTTTCTGTGTTTCTAATCCTGATTCCCATTAAGGAAAGTTTGAGTGGGGGTGGCAGCTGGGAACCTTCTGCTGCTGGTAGCTGGGAACCTTCTAGTGCTGGTAGCTGGGAACCTTCTGCTGCTGGTAGCTGGGAACCTTCTAGTGCTGGTAGCTGGGAACCTTCTGCTGCTGGTAGCTGGGAACCTTCTGCTGCTACTGGTAGCTGGGAACCTTCTGCTGTTGGTAACTGGGAACCATGCTGCTGGTAGCTGGGAACCTGCTGCTGTTGGTAACTGGGAACCATGCTGCTGGTAGCTGGGAACCTGCTGCTTTTGGTAACTGGGAACCATGCTGCTGGTAGCTGGGAACCTTCTGCTGCTGGTAGCTGGGAACCTTCTGCTGCTGGTAACTGGGAACCTTGATTTCTCGAGATGATGGAATAATTTATCTCGTTAACTCAAGAAATTAAAGCTAACCATACCAGAGATAAGAATATTTTTTGCAAATCAGAATACCAACTCAGTGTGTTGATCACTATCATTAGCCAGAAGATGGCGTGCCAAGCTGCTTTTGCTACTTTTGTTGGAGAAATTAGCTTAATTTTCTTGAGCTAGCAAGATAAATTATCTTGTTATCCTGGGAGAAAAAGACGTGTTCATGAGAAAACATGAAATGCTTAAACTTAATGCATTTAATCATGACCTTTTAGGGCTTCCGTAGTAATCTGCTTCCATCGCCATGAGTACAAAATGTGTCAAATAAAAATAACTGAAGGTAAGACAAGAAAAATGGTGAGAAGTGACCTTTGACTGCCAAACAGAGCTCTAAACAGACACTTCGGGGGGAGGGACAAATATTTTATTTCTCCATGTTCAAACATGCGTCACAAAAGTTTATAGTGCAATTAAAAATCAATTACAAAAAGAAAGGTTGTGACATGATATCACTGTAAACAAAACAAAACAAGTTTAGGAGAGAAAACTTTCACCCTGGACATGATCATTAACGACGGATAAAAAACCAAGCCACATTATTTCAGCTTTACAGTCAATAAAAGCATCATTAAAAGGTGTTTGGAAACTTTGAAAGTCCTAATCTTTAAATTTGTCCAAGTTAATGATATTTTACCACCACAAGATTCATACATTTAAGGATTTTCTTTTTTTAAAGTCATTTAAGCCATTCTTGAATTATTAGAAGTGCATTTAGGGTGAGAGGCACCAGTTTCCAATAAGGTGCTTTGAACACATCATAAAATAAGGTGCAACAAGGTAAGGCACTTAAAGAGGGACAGGTCTGAATTTGGTGGACCAGGATGGAAGAACAGTTTTATCATATGGTTTAAAAAGAGTGGCAACATTACGGCTCCATAAAAATGAAGCTGAATTGACCAGAGCGCCCCCTGTGGGCTGGCTGCAGTATAAGTTAAAACCACAGTTTTAATAATGATGTCTCTGCTTTTACAAACATTATGTTTGGTGTGCCTCAGGGGTCTGTTTTAGTTCCTCCTGAGGGCACATCACAAACGGACACGGTGCTTTATTTCATCTTTATACAGATGATACTTGGTTATACCTGCCTGTCAGACACAGGCCCCGACATGCTGAGTAAATTATGTTTAAAAAATCAGCTCAAATATTTGAGATCATGTGATAACGGTGACCTTCTTCCTGTAGTGTATAGATCCTTCTATCATGGTCACATGGTTTTGTTGTCACGGTGTCTTTCTTTAAGGGCTGTAAGTATTCGAGCGCATTCCTCCAGCTTCGTCTTGAGTTGTTCTACGTCTGGTCTGTCTTCTGGCTTCGCAGACAGCATCGATTTTATTAACTGACTCTGCAACAAAACCAAAAAACAAGCTGTCATTTAACCCATTCCTTCCCTAGTTTACCTCCAGCTTAAAATTTAACATTTTAAACACATCAAACAAACACATCAGAAGTAAATATTTACCACAAAGTAAATATTCAGACTTTGAGCTGTCTCAACAAACGCTAAAACCTCTGTCAGAGAACAAGTGCCTTTTTATTAGCTTTTATTAGCCACGGTTAGCTTGTGTGCTACATAAGTCCATCAAAGTCTTTTTTCAGAGCAACACAGACTGGATTTTGTTGGTCCTGGAAAGAAGAGAGCTGCACCCAGTGTCCTCCTCAGAGAGGAAGTGCTTTTACAGCCAAGGGGGTAACCGTGGCAACCCATACTAGAGATGCTACAAGCTAAAGCTAACCTACAATTCAAGTTACAAACTTCAGTAAATTTAACAACAGAACAATTAGCAGAAACTTCTAACCTTACATGCAGAAATCTAAAATGTGAACCAAAGTCTACATGAGATGAGTCAATAAAACCAGCTGATGTCGTCCTCCTCCTGCACTCCTGCTGTTTAAACTAGGGTTTAATCCCGGGACACGGGATTCCCGGGAAATCTGATAAAAACAGTTTCTCGATTCCCGGGAAAGGATGTGTCGGGAAACGGGAAAAAAAAAAAAAAGAAATGGCGCCTCTATTACAGCGCCTCTGTTACGGTAATGTTAATGTAGGCTGCGGTGCTTCACTGTAGTTACGGTAACACAGAGACTCGCTTACGCAGCAGTAGCCGCTGGCAGCTGCAGCCCTGTCTGTTGCAGTGCGCGTTGCGCGCTGTGCCGTGTTTTTTTTTTTCATTTAGTTTAAGTTATAAGCTGTGTCTGTAAAACAGAAACATATTCCTGCTCCTATAAAGAAAAATGTTGTTAAATACAAACTCCAATCGTTAATTATTTCCGTTTGCAGCCGAAATCTCAACAGCCACAGAACAGACTTTGGTTTAAAGTGATGGTTGAGGGAATCCTTGAACGGGTTACTGTAGCAGATTTCATTAGTTTATATAACAGAGCTGTAATCTGAATCATTAAATGGTCGACTTTAATAGTTTTTATGAAGCTAAAATTGCCGCCAGGGTGTATTTTTCTGTTGCAGCGCGATGCGCAGTAACCTCTAGGTTAGGTGTTAAAGAAATACGCCTGCCCTGCTCTAAAAATGGAATATTTCATTAACTACTAATTATAACAGCTTATTGTTCCTGTTTGCAGCCTAAATCTCAACAGCCACAGAGGAATGCATTTTACATCATGGTTCAGGTAATCATTAAATGGTTTACTTCATCGTATTTCGTTTGGGAGTTCTGTCAACTATTAGTTTCATCAGGGTTACTTTTTGCTGCGTAAAGCTTTTCAGAAGATCAGTTACAGACGATGTGTTTGGCTTTTCACAATTAGCGTTGTCAGATGTGACTCCTGAGTCCCGACACGCGCGGAGCGCTCTGTCATCATTCACAGCCTGTGCTGATGAACAAAAACTGTGTTCCTGCGCCCTAATAATGATAAATATAACGTGCAAAAAATGTCATCTTTGGATTGAGGAACAAATTGGCAAATTGGCTTAGCTGCAAAAAAAACAATAACAAAAAAAAAACCAACAACACGCAATTTTTCGGGATTCCCGGGAAATTAATTGTATTTCCCGGGATCTGATCCCTCTGACTTTCGGGAAAAATATTAAACCCTAGTTTAAACGAGCATCTGAGGACTAGATTAAGGTCTTCTGGCAAAAAGTAACACTGAAAGGATGACAACTGAATCTGACCCCTGAAAGAAACCTGTAAAGCATGTTGGTGGTTCAGCCTCAGCTTCAGCAGTAGTGATAGTCAAAGAGAAAGAGAGCGAGACAGAGAGACAGAGAGAGAGAGCACTTGTAGTTTGACATCTTAGACTTTGCAGAAAAAAAACTCCTGGTGTGCTGTAAAGAGAAGAAAACTGTGGTTTACCTCGAGGGGAAAGCTGTTTGAAAATCCTTGTGGAAGTTTCTGGATTCTGACATCACCCCAAACCTGCGAAACATCGGGGGGGGGGGGGCATGACATTAATGGTCCTGTTGAATCAAGCTCACAGAGGAAAGATAATTTCTGCAGTTTCACAGGCTCAAAAGTTGTATGATTTGAGTTTGTTGCTGGAGCTCAGTTGGCAAAGTGGTTTAAGCTGGGGGGGGGGGGGGGGGGGTTAAACTCACCTTTGACCTTTCCATGGCGGTACCTATGTTCCAGAGGAGTTCAAAATATATCAACCCCAGAGCATAAATGTCCACTTTTCGGTCATAAAACTTCCCTGTTTTCTGTCAGGAAACAAAGAAAGAGAATTAAAATCAAATCTCACTTTAGAGGCAAACTAACAGCGGATGCAGCGCTTACTGTGGACGTTAACGTGCGGTTAATACTGAACTGTGCTGCTGGCCTGACTCAGAAGAGTCTGAAGGCTCACCTGCTCAGGTGCCATGTACCGGCGGGTTCCTTTGCACTCGGTTCTCTCCACCAGGTTCTCAGCATCGTCGTCATTCTCATCCGTGACCAGACCGAAGTCTCCGATCTTCACTTCGCCGTCTCTCCCGAACATGATGTTAGCAGGCTAACGGTGGGAAACAAACAAACATGCACACGACTGATCGAAAGTTTCAGAACAGCCCAGTTTCTCCAGTTCAAGTCAAACGAAGAGCTTGAAATGGAACCAAAGAAAGTGTTGAACTTCCAGAGGTTAAGAAAAAATGTATAAATAACCAAAACTGAAAAATAATGAACTTTTATAAAAACACAAAAAGGCCCTTTAACGACTCAAAGTGAAGTGTAGCTTCACCTTCAGATCTCTGTGGATGAACTTCCGGGAGTGAAAGTACTTCACTCCGCTGACGATCTGCTCAGCGATTTGGAGACTCTCATCTCTTCTCTTGAAATTTCGCAGAGATTTCTTTGGATTCTGCGCATTCTTCTCATCGATCCACACTTTAAGGTTTCTGGTGTCACACAGCTCCATCTGAATGTAGAGGAACTTTCCGTCCGGATTATCAGACGACCTAAAAAAAGAGGGAACAGAGACCGTAATACCTAATAAACTTAGTGTGTTTTCAAAGTAAAGCTCTGTAAGGACAACCAGAGGCTGATACTGACTGGGAGCTGCTGTAACTGTCCACTGCGCTGTCCCATTGGTATCGTGAATCCTCCAGCCAGCACGTGAAGTATCGCACGATGTTGCGGTGGTTGAGTTCAGATAACGCTGCCACTTCTCTCTGAGCTTTGCTGATAAAATAAGAGAGAAAAAAAACCCACACTGTTCGATAAACTGGGGCTCACTTTGTGCAGCGTGTGAAGCAGATGTTTTATCAGTCAGTCAAACTTCTCTTACTTTTTGTAGCGGACAACCTTCACGGCAAAATGTTTGTCCAGCAGTATTTGTCGTGCCTTAAAAACACGACCGTAGCCTCCTTTGCCGAGACACACTATGGAGTCAAACTCTGCTGCAAACCTGCACAGATTCACAGAAAGTATGGAGTGACTTATAAAATGACTGCACGCTTTGAATGACAGACAAATGTCTCTATCTCGACATAAAGAAAAGCACACATGTAAACATCAGGCCCAGAGTTTAACTGAACGTTCTGTTCCACACCTGGACGTGAGTGACTGGCTGTTTACTTCTTTCTTGTTGCTGGAGTTCACTAAATCCTGAATAAGCAAAATAAAATTATTACAAAGTGACTAAAATGTGTAAGAAAATAAAAACTAGCATGATTAAACCTTTCTACTGACCTCTTTACTGTTTCTGAGGGCATTGTTGAAATTTGCAGCAAGTCTACGAAGATGAAACGACAATCAGGAACAGAATCAGGAGAAACAAAACGTTGAGCAACTTTATGACGCGTCAAAGAAGATGGCTCACTTTATTTTAGGCTTTGCACCGGGACTCAGAATCTAATTCATGGAGAAAAAAAATGAGATTATTACTTTTAGATACACATGGTGTTCCCCAGGGATCTGTGCTCGGTCCCCTCCTGTTCTTCCCGCTCTACATGTCAGACAGAAAACAACAAACCTGGTCTTTGGCAGGAGACGGTGAGTTGGGAAAAACAATGAAGGAGTCGCTTGAAGTTGTCGGAACACTTTCTGACTTGGTGTCCAAGGGTCTGTTTGGTAAATAAATTAGGACACGTTGGTTGAAAATCAAACTTCATCATCTGCAGCAGGGGTGAGATGATGTCTTACGGTTGGCTTGATGGCGTGGACGGCCGGGCAACTTCATCAGACACAAGGGATCCCAGAGATAACTGAAAGGACAAAAGGAAAGGGGTCATTTGTTGCATGGAGTCACGTTCTGCAGTCATCTGCTGAGTCTCGCGAAGCGCAAAACTACAGCGTCCCTTTAAGGACACGGAGGACACTGAGGAACGACACCTAGCATTAGCCCAAAAGAATCAGAACCACTCAGAAACAAACCTTGCTGTCAAAATCTGACTGCTCTTGAAACGCAGACCAGGCCAGCTGAGCTGCGTTCTGTTTGGCCTCCTTCACGCTCCTCCCCTCAGCCAGCGGGTACTCCTTTTTGTCGATCACGACTTTGTAATAAAACCTATTGAAGCAGACGTGAGCACTCAGATGGTTGTGTGACTGATTCTTTTACTGAGCTGAATGTCGTCAGACTGAGTAACAGAGAGTCACACTCACTGAGGGTTATGAGACGGACCACATTTCTTCTCCAAGATGTAATCATGGAACCGCTTCGTTTTCTGACAGTAGTTGTTGAGCAGAGCGATGAAATTTGTACCTGCTTTGACTTTTGTTGTTTCAGTCGGGCTCTTCCTGTTATCCCTGTGACACATAAACCAATCAGACGCTGGATAAAACCTTTAATGTCCAACAGGAACCATGCATTTCATTTCTTTGTGCTCACATGACGTTGGGTTCCTCCTCTTGTTGAGTCGACATGACGCTGCTTTTCTCATCACCTGTCTTCAGAATCAAGATTTTATCATCAGAGACGGATCAAAGTGAGTCTCATCTTACATTTTAAAATCGCTTTGAATATTTTCACAATTTGCGCTACATCTGTAGCACAGAGCAAACTGTGTGTTCTAAACCTGTCGCTCCATAGTTCAAGTACACAATAACTGAAGTTCCTCATGTGTCCACTAGAGGCTGGCTCCAACAGTGAGTCAGTCCCCACAGAGCCCCATGTCAGATTTTGATTAGTCACTTCCTCTCAGTCCATCTTAAACCAGCTCAGGTCCAGAGAGGTCTCTGCTGTTTCTGGATCAGGTTTTGTTTCTGGTATTTTCTTCACATGGTTCAGTTTTAACCTGCATGTTGACAATCGGCTGCTGGAAGTTATCCTGAGCCCATGTGGTGCCTTCCACTACAGAGTCACGTCTGTTTTTAATGTGGAGCTATTTTTCAGTCTCTGTCCAACCTTTTTTTGAAACACAGTGTTGAAGTCAAATTTATGATAAGCTCACTTTTTGACACATTTATTTATTTATTTATTTATTTCAGTAATCGACTAATTTCAATCAATTTCATGCTTTAAATGATTTGCAAACCTTTTCATCCTGTCCAGTGTCCAAACATTTTATTTTATTTTATTTCATTAGGGTTTGTAAACATTCTCAGGTGTGACTCACCTCTGTAGTTTTATTTCCACAGATCTCCTGATAAACCAGCTTTGCTGCTTCCTCTTTGGCTTCCTTTTTGTTTTTCCCGGTAGCAACTGGATACTCTTTATCACCGACCACGAAGCTACAGATTTAAGACACGTACAAATGAATATTTGATGCATGTTTGAATTGTCCCGCCATGACAGTAACTAATACGGCTGTGACTCACTGAACAGCGCTGTGTGCTCCCGCTCTGGTGGACTCCACCGCTTTCACCTGCAGCCTGTTCTTGTGGCTGTATTCGTTCAGCCAGCATACAAAGTTAACAGCACTGTTACCTGATTGTCTCACAGGTGTATCAGAAGCTTCCGCGGTTGGTTCGGTCTGTTAGGATAATAAAAATCCGGCTCAGGGCTCAGTTTAGAAAGAACAAACCGACTCAGATGAATTATAATCTTACAGTTTCGGCTGGTTCGTCCATCAGAGCTCTCAGGGCGTTTTTAGCGGCGTTCCTTTTGGCTTCCTTTTTGTTATTCCCGACTCCATTGGGATACGCCTTTCCATCCAGGACAGCTCTGAGGGTAAACCTGAGAATAAATCAGAAATCCCTGTTAAACAGACACGACCTCACAACTAAAGTGTGTTTTTAGGACGTATTAAACCAAGCGGCCCTTTAATCAACAAACGTGAAGTCTGGAGCTGGACCTTTGAACTCTTCTAACAGCTGTTTGGACGTGTTTCGGTTTAGTGACACCAGGACAGAAAGAAGGAGTGGAGAGACTTTAGAGGATGATGGCCAATAAGACAGACTGCCTTTACTCCCAGTTCCTGTCCAACAGGAAGCTATGCAAGTTACTTCTTCCACCTTCACAATAAAAGCACAACATAAATTTAAAAAATAAAAGTTCTTTAAAAGTGTAAGAAGAAAAGAAGATACTGACGGTGCTGACATCAGCAGGAATGAAACACGCTGAAGAACTTGAAGTCTTAGTTTGATGCGAAATTTACAGAACTTAGTCCCTAAAATCCATAAATAATCTGATCTATAACCATAATCTGAAGACGAACGGAGCAGAGATTACCCTGCTGTAGGGGTCAACATGCAGGTAGTGGTTCTTAGGACTTGTTCAAACTGTCTGGACTTTTTGGGGTCGGTCTTGCAGCACTCAGCTCTGGGACAACTCCAGGGAGTGCTGCTGTGGGAGTCGCTCGCTTTTTAACCCTTTCTCCTGCTGTACTCCTGACTTGTCATTGCTCCATTGCCCCCGTTGTCCAAGTCAAATCAACAACGACGACGATGAAGATACTTGTTCCTGGGGGGACAGCTCAGGGCTTTTGCCCTTTTCTGCCCATCTTTGGGGGGAGGGCAGAGGCAAAGGGAGGCAAGGGACTCAGGTGGTTGCAGAAAACATGTGGACCAAGGCACCAAGAAAAGAGTAGAGCCCATATAAGTAATAGAGAAAATATGCTTGATGGAACTTGTGGGGCTGTGAGGGGTCCCCACCTCCATCTGGGGTTGGTTTGGGATCTGGGGAAGGGATGAAAACCCTGGTTAGGGTAGTGGAGGTTTTATTTATTTTATTTCTTTTTTACATCTGATTTTTATTCCTTTATGGGGTTTTTTTTGTATGTGTGTTTTGGCATTTAAATTTTTTTAAATCTTTTTTTTATTTTTTAATAAAAGAAGAGAAAAATTTTGAGATGCAAGATAAAGCTTGCATGCGCCTGTTTGTGTGTGTGTGTGTCTATGTGTGTGTGTGAGTGGTTAAATATCAGGCAGCAGTGGTGGGAGGGTTGGGTGGCTGTGGGGTCTTGGTGAAGTGTCAGGATGTATGACAGAGGGGGTGTTTTCAGTTTGATGGGCTTCCCTGATGGTTTTCTTGAGAGCAGGGTTGTTTATGGTTGATTCCAGGTACTTCTGGGCTGTTGTTTGGTGTCGTTGTTTAACTGTTTTGATGCCAGATATGGAGTGAATGTAGTGGTTGTTGATATATGGTGGGAGTCTATGGGCTAGTTTCAGCGCTTTGTTTTGTATTAATTGCAGGCGGTGAAATCAAATCAAGTCGTCTGCTTGTGCCTTATATACACCCCCCCCCCCTCCGCCTGTAGTTGGTTTGATCCAAAACAGACCCAGAGAGGCACCTGTGTCACCTATGTGACACCTGTTTCTGAAGAGTCGATTGGAGCATCAGCTGTTTTATTAAAACTTATCAACACGGTACATGATGAGTGAGACATCTGCACTGATTGAAGACTTTATTCATGCTGTGGTTTAGTCCTGTTCACTCTGTCACACAGTGTTTAACAGATTGATTAGACCTCCATCCAGTGAGAGGACGAACAGAATACTGACGGTCACCAAAACATGCTGCTGTAAAGGTTAATCCACCAGGATGTGTGAGCTCTTAAATCAAAATAATGTCCTTCATACTGAAGTATAATTACTGTTGTAACACGTTAATATTCAAATGTAGTTTTACAAAGAAAGCAGAAACTAAGTGGAGCCCCTGATGATTATTGTTGATGACTGACAGATTACAGATTATCTACTTTTATTCCTCAACAGAAAAATGTGTTTTCTCAGAATTTTCAATTCTCAGAGAATTCTTTTGTTCTGGGAATAAAAACCTGAATCAGTTGAAACCTCCTCCCTCCTGTTTGTGTTAATGAAGTGTAGGAAGCTCACGAAGCAGCGAGGAGGCTGAACGTTCATGTCACTATAACACAGGTCAGAGCTGCTCAGATGATAAATTCTACCTGATCATTTCAAATCTTCTTTAAATAAAGAGCAGGAAACACCCCGTCTGACAGAGTGAGAGAGGTTTGTTTACTGTCAGTCAGATGTTTATCAAACAAACCTGATTTCAGTGATTACAAACATCAGAATCTAGATTTTTACATCACAATAACTGATTCCAGAAGAAGCAGCGGTAACATCTTCCTCCTGACTGTAGCTCTGTGTCAAAGCGTGATAAGCCTGATGGTGACCATGATGATGATTAATAATAACACATCTGTTAACTGGGTTGTTTTAATGTAACATGTTCTTACACTGTCTTTCATTTATTAATCAGTGTTTAGGGTCATGTGTGGACGGAGTTGCTGAGTCGAGGCTGATGTTTTGATTCATCATAAACCGTTTCAACTCTCTGATGTTGGCAGGTATCAGGTGTGGCCTCACCAACCTCTACAGGACACATTCCCCGACCTACCAGGTCTGGAGGGACCTTTCAGTTCCTGGTACTTTAGGTGGAAACAGGGACCTCCAGGTGAAGTTACTCACCTGGTGAAGCGCTGGACACCTCCTCACCCGGACATGCAGGTGAAGTCATTCATTAACTACACATGAAGAACCCTGTCACGCGTGTTTACGTGAGCACCGACTCACCTGGAGGCACAGAACAGACCCTGAACACCTCATAGACCTACATGTTATAAGGTGAGGGTCCTGCTGGGGGGTCTAGATCTCTACAGGACTCACGTGTACCCAAAAGGTTTTCAGTCCACTCACGTCTTGATGTGGTCAGGGCCGACGGATCCAACGTCCTCATATCTGAGCTCGCAGCGTGTTTTCTGAGCATGTTCGTTCAGTTTGGCCACGTAGTTTTCAGCCTCCATTATGACGTAAACAGTCCGAGTATTAAGGTATTAACATTAAATCATTTCATTAAAAATTAATATTTAAAAAGTGTTGATTCAAGAGCAGCTCATGTGTTTTCCTCCATACTTCCAGGTCTCAGTTTCTCTCAGGCTTCCTTCGCCTTCAGCCAGTTTCGTTTTCTCAATAAACAGCGTCACACGCGGTGCGTTCAGCGGCGTCGGAAATATCACCACTCTCACGCCTCAAATACACCGGGTGCGTCTGCGTTGCAGCTCCGCTGCGCTGCGTGTTGACTGCGTTTGTCAACTTACACCGGCTGCGTCGCGAGTCCGGCAAGCCGCAGAGCTGGAGTCGCGAGACCGCGGACTTCTCGCGGTAATTCAGGATCCCGTGAGAATGTTGAAGCAAACAGTAGTACTACAATACTGTAAGGTGCACTACTCACCATTCACTCCCAAAACACTTGAAACACTCTTCCATGCCATTTCCTTTTTGAGATTATCTTTATAAAAAGGATGTGTTGGGTCATAAATGATTCTGTGGTTTTCCACCTCAATGATAAGCTTCTCCTCCTCCATGTTTTTCACTGTTTCCCCTTGGTAAACTCTGACCTGTTGACTACTCGCGTATCTCTGCTCATTGTGAGGAGCTGCTATTGTAATCAAGCTAAATACGATCTAGATTAGACACGGTTTGTTTTATTTTGAAAGTCTCGGGCTCTTTTTATGTAGTTTCCGTGCACTACTTCCTGTCCCGCTCGATCTTCTCTACTCTGAATTTATGCGTCACAGCTCCGTCATCCGGCAACAATAGGATGGCTGTGGATTAGCTGCGACCTGTCGGACCAGACACGCAGCTGAACCGCAACGGAACGGATCCAGTGTAAGTTGACACATTGACTTGAATGGATTTTAAACTGATCCGGCGCCGTGACGGAGCGGAGCTGCAACGCAGACGCAACCGGTGTATTTCAGCCGTTAGATACAGTTAAGCGGTGTTTCCCAGATGATGGGTCAAATATGACTTCGCCCTCGAGTATGAAGAGTTTAGTCTTTCTTTCAAACTTAGACGTAAAATATGTAATAAATTTCTGATAGTGTTGAAAGGCATCAGCAAGTTTTCCAAAAACATCAGTGATGATCGTGATGATTTTTCAATCTTGGACTAAGGCATTGTTTCAGTTGGTTTGAAACGTATTGAAAGTTGCAATTTAGCAAAAAAAAAAAAAAAAAAACTTATTTTTTTTTTTTTTAAAAGAACCCTTTATCCTTCTTTTAATTATTAAATGCTGGATATAATGATATACTGGAGAGATGTTACATTAATAATGTAAGAATAGAGTAAACTGAAACACACAAACAGCTATAACTTCATACATGTGTTGAATTGAAATTAACTGTAAGAAAATATTAAAATAAAAAGCGGGTCACTAACAGAGAAGTTAAACACTCGTTATAGTGTTTATAGGAATTCATACAGCTTCAGTGTTTCTTTGAGTTCGTGTCGAAACCCAGTGATGTTTGAGGTGCCGAGTAATTCTGTATACACAGATAAACTACAGTCTCTAAAGATACAGATCAGAGGATCATGGGAGTTGTAGTCTTTAGGGTCGGATGTGGTTTTGTGTCCAGGAGGGACAGACTTTCACAGCACAGCTAGTAGTTAAAAAAACATTTAATGAAAACACACATGAGGACTGAAACAGGTCTCAGAAACTTTTGTACATATTTTCAGAACACATCCTGATACTCAACAGGATTTATCATAATAAGGAGAATGTAAGACGAAACCCTGCAAACACACATCACCTGTGAGGATTCTTTACCTGAAACAAAGAGAAATCAGACGATAAACAGATCGATGACTCATCACTCAGCTTCCTCTCATGAGAACATCTCCAACATTTCTGTGATTTGTCTAAACTCTCTTCATCCAAAGCTCAGTCGTGGTCTGCAGCCGTGTCTCCAGGACAGTTTGAGCTCAAGTCCTCCTCGTCTGAAAACAAAGAGAGAGACGTGTGTTTATCAGCGGAGGCTCTAAAGATGGCGGTCATCCTCCTGCTGTGTTTTCATCACTCTTACCGTTATAAGTGGTCCCACACCACAAGCAGTAGAAATGAACTCCTCTCAGATAGGACGTCAGAATCTGCAGTTTGTCGAAGGACTGTGGCAGAGAAACACAAATCAAACAGAGTCTGGATGATCACCACACGCTGCACTAAGCACTGACTCCGTCTGGTTGTTTCTGATTGGTCAGTTTGTCCTTTTCTTTGGTATCACGGTTTGGTCACATCTCTAAAGGAGAGGAATTCCTTGTATCAAGTTGTGAAATGCTTTTAATCGGTGAATTGGCGTCTCCCAGCATCTCTGTACACCTGACAGGTGCAGTGGAAAACTACCCGAGTCTTAAACGATGACTCCTACCCAGACGGGAACCTCCAAAAGTGAGAAATGAAGTGGAAGCAGGAGTGTTAAAATCAGATCATCCAGTGTCCACTAGAGGCCGCCTCTGGAGTCTGAAAACTTGCTGCTTCCAAACTGGTTCCTTGTTTGCCTCTCACTGGTTTCTGGACAGGACTGGGTTTGTTTCAGTCACTCGGGACATGAAGGAAGCAGGAAGGTCCTGTGTTTTCCTGCTCCTCAAACAGTTAAAGCTTCACACTCTCCACCGCTTGAATCAACAAATACTCACAGTTAATTCTACAAATTCCTCATCCTCTTCTTCCTCTTCCTTGTGATCATCTTCCTCCTCCTCCTCTTCAGACTCCGCTTTAGGCCAGTACCAGATCTCTCTGGGGACAGAGACGCCCTGGAGAAGCCACAGAACAGCCAAACAAGTTTCATTTGATACGTGATGTGAAATAAGAATGGGAAATGTGTGACGACAGCACTTTGAATCTGACCTTCTGGTTGTCGAGCTGCGCACAGGATCTCTGACTCCTCCTGAGATCTCCTTCAATCTTGCGTTCCTCCCTTTCTGTCCGAACTCTTGACCTAGAATTAAAAAAGCACGGCATGAAACATAAAGGCTCTGAAACCTTTCTGGGGGCATGATGTATCTCAGAGACACCTCACCGAAAGTCTTCCAGAGATTTGGTCTCATTCTGTTGCTGGGCTCGTATTTTCTGACGATAGTTCTGGAGATCTTCCTCTGCTTTTCTTTTCTTCACCTCCTCCATCCCCAGCCCCCCTCTGTCTGATTCAGGACACAGAGGATTGTGCAAGAAAACGATGAGCAAACAGCTGGTTTGCACATGTTACCAAACACCCTTTGAAAGTGAAACTAACCTGTTTTGATATGTAGTGGGATGGGATCCACCCTCCCTGCTCCTGAAGTGATAACAAAGATAAACATTAGTGCAGAGAAACCGAAAACTGTGACGGTGATTCAAAAACACAAACGTACCCTCCTTCCCGAGGCCTTGACCAGATTTGTAACCCATTTTCTGCAGAAGTGCGAATCCCTTGTTCTCATTGCTGAGAGAGTTTTGTAAAGCTGCCTCTCGACTTTCTTTCTCCTGCTCTTTGAAGGTTTTCTGTCGGTTCTTGATGTTCATTTCTTTTTGCTTGTGCTCCTTCTTCATCGCTTCTTTCACCCTCCTCACCATGCTAACGCCTGGTTTCACGTCTTGTCTGATAAAGAGAAGAAAACAGTTTTGTAGTAAGATGATTTTTTTAGACCTGAGTAATTCTTTTCAACCTTTTGTGTGGTCCAACTCCAGGTACAGCACTTAAAAAATGTTCTTTTTTGTGTGTATGTGATGTTTTGTGGTGTATTGTCTTTGATCCATGTGCTGTCATGATGCAGAGCTTCCATCCATCGCTGTTTATCTCTTTCTGTTGTTATGACCCTCTGGGGACTACAGCTGACAGATCTGAAAGTATTGACCCTTTTTGCCTCCGAGTCGTAATCATGGAACATGCAGATGGTTGCTCTGAGCACAACAGATATCAGATGAAGTGAGTCCTTCTGTTTTGATCTACTTTTTTTTTTTTTTTTTTTTAATTTATTTTTATTGAGTTTTCACATATACAGATTTACAATAATCTGAGTTGCATTTAATAGGAACATCCGGTGTTCTGTTGGAACATACCAGGACACCATAACAGAACATGAACAGATTTCACAAAAAAAAAAAAAAAAAAAAAAAAAAAAGGGGGGAAAAAATAATAAAACTAAATGCATTGAAAAGAATTCAAGAAAAGGAGCTCAAAAATAATAATAATTGGACCATATCTTTACAGCAATAAAAAAAATATAATAGTTATATATGAATTAAAAAAAAATAAAAATAAATAAATAAATAAAAAAAAAAGAGGAGAAAAGCAAAAAAAAAAAAAAAAAAAAAGGGGGGGGGGGGGGGGGGGGGGGTACACATTCATACTCATACACTCCAGGGGAGGGGGCTCAGGTCAAATACAGTAGTCGTCAGCGACAACTTTTCAATTATGTAACTACATGCTGGATGTTAATTAGTCTGTATTTAGACCATCTAGATTTCTGACATAATTCATAAAACCATCCCACGTGCTGTGAAAGGTCTGAAGGGAACCTTTTACACTATACCGAATCTTTTCCAGCTGAAGATTAGACATAATCATCTGTTTTGATCTACTTTTAACTTTAATATTTGGCTTTTGGCATAGCCCTGACACTAACATCATCACAAGCTTTCTGCAACTGAAGTAATTTTTCTTTAACATTGAATGTACAACTCCACCTAATCTGCTGGTTTGGACTGAGGTCTGGACTTGAAGGGGCCAGTCCATCATTTTCCTCATGTTCCTTTTTATAAGGAAATTGACCTAAATATCCTTATCATGGCTCTATTCTATGGTGTTTAGAGCATAATGACATAATGATGATTTTTGTGTTTTATAAATGTTTAAACACTTAACTTTCTCCTTACACCTCTATATATCCATCCCCAGGGAGAGAATTTGCATAAAGTGATACTCAGACTATAAAATAATGCATCCCAACATCTTGTTTATATAACTAAAGGTGCAGATCTAATTAATACAGCTCTAAATTGACTGTATTTGTTTAGGTTCCAATGAGTTTTGTGTAGTTTTCTCTCTAAGAGTAATTTTCCAATTAATCTGACAAAAGCGAACAGCAGCATAGCTTCCAGTTCGCCAATCTCCACGGATTAAATTTCAGAAAAAAAGACCCAAAAAGCTCACATTTTACTGAGGAAGGCATCTGACATGTAGTCCTCCTCTTCATCAGACATTTTAACGCCTTGAAATAAAGATTAAACCCTCTAAAGAAGAGATTCACGACGCTAATGTTTCAACGGTCAAACGTTTGAATTCACGATCTCTGCGGAGGTTCTCTGTTGTTGTGATCCGTCACAGAAACGTTCCGAGCGGAAACAAGTACGAGTACTTCTTACCGGACACATTCAAATTCCATGACGGATAAATAAAACATCTAACAGTTTAAAAAGACAGCTGAAAAATAATCCTACACATATGGAAAAAAAATACTGCAGAATATATTAGAAATGAAAAACAATTTAGAGAAAATCAGGATCGCGGGGGTTATTTTCCAAAGTTTCAGCCTACACTTTTCAGTCAGTTAAATCTCTAAAAGCATTTTTTTAAATTATTATTATTTTTATTATTATTATTTTCACTCAAATTTAAGTGGTTTTGAAAATCTTAAAACAAGCCTCCGCTGGTATTCCTCCCGTGGTTTCACGTCGAGCATCTTATGATGTGACACCGCTGGTCCTCGTCGTCATTCATCCTGGGCTCTAGAAACACAGGTAGGATGTTAAACGTTTACACGTTATACTGCATCAAATGTCTTTTATGAGATGTTTGTAAAATAACTGATGTGTTTAAAGATGTCGATAGTGACCTCACGCTCGGTTTAGATCAGGAGAAATGGACCGAGGGGATCTGGTTCTTCGTAGTAAGTAGTTAGCTTAGCTTAGCTGCTAACCTACTCGCCTATCAACAGCTGGAGGCTGACAGCTGTCAACAGAGGAGCTTTAACCACAAAAAACATCCGCACTTCAGATAAATACAACACATTTAACAAGAACATGTCATTAACAACGTCCGAAGAGTTTAGGTGCTTCTTATAAAAGCTGTCGTGGGGCTAAAATGATTGGATGGGAGAGAAACGACATCCTCCGTCAGAACAAACCTCCTAATGTTCACTGAAGCCAAATTATTCATTTTAAGTATGTTTGACACAAAATTAAATATTTAGACAAACTGGAAGATGAGTTTTAACATAACGTTTTCTTTTATGAACATTTTCTGGTAGAAAGTTCGAAAAAATGGAGTTAAACTTCCCCCGTTTTTTCTTTGGGATGACAAGAGAAGCGTCTAACAGAAAGAGATAAGCAGGTATGGTATGAGTGGAATATTCAACATAAGGATAAAAGCATAAAGGGAGTGAATGAATGAATGACTGAATGAAAGAGGAAGAGGATGACATCAGGTGAAAGTAGGAAGCGTTCAAAGGAGGTGGAACTATGAGATGAAAGAAATAAAAACATGTAAATGGATCAAGCAAATAATTAAGACAATAAAGCTGAGAAAATAGAATAAATACATTCATAAATATGTTACAGGTCCCAAAGCTAGGACCATGTAGGCAGTTAATAATGTTCAATTTCGTCTCTGGTTCTGGGCGACACTGTAAAACTGTAAAACAGTTTAACAAAGAATAGAGGCAGAGACGGGACTTCAGTTGTTTCGTTGCTGTGAATACAATGCTTTATTTAACACATTTTCTTCCAAAATCTTATGAATTTGCATTACTATGCTGTATGAAGAATGTCCATTTGACATAACTATAGAAATAGTTTTCTCTCATTTCTGTAAATATACAACTTCATCTTAACTTTTAATTCACATCAATTTCACAGAAAAATGTCATTTAATGTCACCTTTTACTATGCACTTAAGCATTTTATCAACTCATATTTCCCTTGTTTATAGAAAACCTTTCTTCTTTAAACCCTTCTGGTTAATTTCAATAAGCACTGGAGAAAATGGTTAACATAACTTATTCAGAAAAACTGAATGAATATGCGTGTGCAAGCGTGTGTGTGTGTGTGTGTGTGTGTGTGTAGGTGCGGGTGGTGGGTGTGTGCATGTGCACAGGTGTGTGTCACTGAAAGATTTTAAACTAATCCTAACTCTAATAAAGTGCATCTCTGACACAAACACAAGAACAGCACTGCTCCGGAAAAGCAGACATATAACACTGAAGCCAACTACAAAGTCAAACAAAACAGAAGCTAAAAGAGAGCTTCAAACTAATGCTATAGCGATCGTTAGCTTGTTAGCATTCCCACCGTAGCGCTAGCTGATAACACTGTACACTCTTTAACTTGGCATAACGGCTTTTTCTGTTAACATTACGACTCGATCTACTTGTTTATAACCTGTAGAATTCTATTAGGGAATGAAAAGCTATCATTTCAATGTGTTTTGTACTGTACAAACCTGTAAAACAGTTTAAGAAAGAATAGAGGCAGAGACGTGACTTCAGTTGTTTCGTTGCTGTGAATACAATGGAGGCAAGACGGCTACTCTACTGTATACACACACTGCCGAAGCTGCGCACGTCCCATACTGCCCCTACTGGTCTGGAAGTGCATACAGATTTGTATTCATAGTCCAAAGAGACTATTCACTAGACTTTAGACAATAATTCGACAGAAGAAAAATAAAGAAAAGAATTAAAAAAAAAAATTATACCCCACATGTGACCACACATTAGTGGGCGTCACAAATACAACAATTAAGAAAGAGAATAATGTTAAACACATAGATTAAAGTCCAATGAATTACAATCATGGAAACCTGTCTGTGGTTTAAAGTTGACCTTCTTAAACTTGAGTGTGTTCAGTGGACAAAGACGGAGTTTGATGGTTTCTGTGTGTTGTTGTTTGTTGGATCCGCGTGGTTCTCGTTCTCGTGGTTCTCGTTCTCGTGGTTCTCGTTCTCGTGGTTCTCGTTCTCGTGGTTCTCGTTCTCGTGGTTCTCGTTCTCGTGGTTCTCGTTCTCGTGGTTCTCGTTCTCGTGGTTCTCGTTCTCGTGGTTCTCGTGGTTCTCCCCTGAAGGGATGATGAATATTGGATCTGTGTGTATTTCTCCTGGTTTTAACTTCAGAGGCGAGGTGAACAGCACGGTGCCATCATGGAGCTGGCTCACAGTCTGCTGCTCAATGAAGACGCCTTGGCCCAGATCACGGAGGCAAAGAGGCCGGTCTTCATCTTCGAATGGCTCCGCTTCCTGGATAAAGTGCTCGTGGCAGCGAATAAGGTGACCGATCGGACTCTTGGGTTGTTTTTTCTGCTTGTGTGCCATCGGCTGAGTCATTTCCTGACTTTGTTTGTGATGTAACGGCAGGTGGACGTGAAGGAGAAGCAGAAGAAGCTGGTGGAACAGTTAACAGGACTGATCAGCAGTGCTCCTGGTCCGCCTACGAGAAAACTGCTGGCTAAAAATCTGGCGACGCTCTACAGCATCGGCGACACATTCACAGTTTTCCAGACTCTGGATAAATGCAATGAAATCATCAAGAGCAAAGACGACACGCCGGCTTACCTGCCAACCAAACTGTAAGATCCTTTTTTCTGCTCCTGAGATGTGAGATTTTTGGGTCTTTAATGACCGTCAGAAAAAAGAGTTTTTAGATTTTCCAGCTGACAAACATCACTTACAGGAGCTTTTTCCTCATTTAGTCACTTTATAGCTCCCTGATGAGCGTTAAACTGGACTGTTGATGTTTGAGACACACGTGTACATTCAATTAAAAGCTTCTCAGCAGAGTGTTTTTAGAGTCCGCCGTACGCCCACCTTCCAGGGGATTAACAGTTAAGACTGATGTTAATCCACACAAAGATATTTCATCTTTAGAGGAGGAGATTAAGAGCACACGAGGAGTTATTACTCCTGTTTATCGATGGTATTAATGTCTTCTAATGGCGATTAAAGCTGCATCAGTACGTTCCTTCATGTCTGCACATTTTAGAGTCAGGAGGTCTAAATGTTGTTAAAACTCTTCTTCGATCACGTTTTCTGGCTCCTGAATGATTCCAAACTCTGTTTGAAGCATTTAAACAGCAGACGTTTTCCTCCGTCCGCTGAAGGACGGAAGTCTTTAAACACTCTGAGGTCAGACTTCCCTGTTTAGTGAGTGGGATCATGATCGTGTCTTCCCCCCGCAGCGCTGCAGTCGCTTGTGTCGGAGCTTTTTACGAGAAGATGGGCAGGATGCTGGGAAGCTCCTTTCCAGACACCATCAACAATCTTTTGAAGGCGTTGAAGAGCGCAGAGGTACGACTCTCCTCTGGTTAGACAGCAGGAAAGGATCTGATCAGCCGTGTCATATATTTACACCCTGTCTTCTTTCTTTGCTCCGTCTTTAGTCTCAGGGCCGAGGAGAGATCCTCCTCAGCCTGCAGAAGGTGCTGAGCGGGCTGGGTGGAGCTGCAGCGTCATGTCACAGAGATATCTACAAGAACGCTCGCTCGCTGCTCACAGACAGGTCCATGGCTGTGCGCTGCGCCGTGGCGAAGGTTGGTGCAGGACAGACGTCCAGGTAGACTTCAGGGTTCAGGGTTCAGAGTTCAGGAGCTGCTGCTCGACTGAGACGATCTAAAAATCAGTCACAACGAGAGCCCGTCTCACCTGTCCCTCAGCTGTCTCACCTGTCCCTCAGCTGTCTCACCTGTCCCTCAGCTGTCTCACCTGTCCCTCAGGCGTCTCACCTGTCCCTCAGCTGTCTCACCTGTCCCTCAGCTGTCTCACCTGTCCCTCAGGCGTCTCACCTGTCCCTCAGGTGTCTCACCTGTCCCTCAAGAGTCTCACCTGTCCCTCAGGTGTCTCACCTGTCCCTCAAGAGTCTCACCTGTCCCTCAGGTGTCTCACCTGTCCCTCAAGAGTCTCACCTGTCCCTCAGGAGTCTCACCTGTCCCTCAGGAGTCTCACCTGTCCCTCAGGTGTCTCACCTGTCCCTCAAGAGTCTCACCTGTCCCTCAGCAACTCACCTGTCCCTCAAGAGTCTCACCTGTCCCTCAGGAGTCTCACCTGTCCCTCAGCTGTCTCACCTGTCCCTCAGGTGTCTCACCTGTCCCTCAGTTTCTCACCTGTCCCTCAGCTGTCTCACCTGTCCCTCAGGAGTCTCACCTGTCCCTCAGGTGTCTCACCTGTCCCTCAGTTTCTCACCTGTCCCTCAGCTGTCTCACCTGTCCCTCAGCTGTCTCACCTGTCCCTCAGGTGTCTCACCTGTCCCTCAGTTTCTCACCTGTCCCTCAGCTGTCTCACCTGTCCCTCAGGAGTCTCACCTGTCCCTCAGGTGTCTCACCTGTCCCTCAGCTGTCTCACCTGTCCCTCAGTTTCTCACCTGTCCCTCAGCTGTCTCACCTGTCCCTCAGGTGTCTCACCTGTCCCTCAGGCGTCTCACCTGTCCTTCAGCTGACTCACCTGTCCCTCAGCTGTCTCACCTGTCCCTCAGGCGTCTCACCTGTCCCTTAGCTGTCTCACCTGTCCCTCAGCTGTCTCACCTGTCCCTCAGGCGTCTCACCTGTCCCTTAGCTGTCTCACCTGTCCCTCAGGTGTCTCACCTGTCCCTCAGGCGTCTCACCTGTCCCTTAGCTGTCTCACCTGTCCCTCAGGAGTCTCACCTGTCCCTCAGCTGTCTCACCTGTCCCTCAAGAGTCTCACCTGTCCCTCAGGTGTCTCACCTGTCCCTCAGCTGTCTCACCTGTCCCTCAAGAGTCTCACCTGTCCCTCAAGAGTCTCACCTGTCCCTCAGGTGTCTCACCTGTCCCTCAGGTGTCTCACCTGTCCCTCAGGAGTCTCACCTGTCCCTTAGCTGTCTCACCTGTCCCTCAGGCCTCTCACCTGTCCCTCAGCTGTCTCACCTGTCCCTCAGGTGTCTCACCTGTCCCTCAAGAGTCTCACCTGTCCCTCAGGTGTCTCACCTGTCCCTCAAGAGTCTCACCTGTCCCTCAGGTGTCTCACCTGTCCCTCAGGTGTCTCACCTGTCCCTCAAGAGTCTCACCTGTCCCTCAGGAGTCTCACCTGTCCCTCAGCTTTCTCACCTGTCCCTCAGGTGTCTCACCTGTCCCTCAGGTGTCTCACCTGTCCCTCAGCAACTCACCTGTCCCTCAGCTGTCTCACCTCTCCCTCAGGCGTCTCACCTGTCCCTCAGGCGTCTCACCTGTCCCTTAGCTGTCTCACCTGTCCCTCAGCTGTCTCACCTGTCCCTCAGCTGTCTCACCTGTCCCTAAGGAGTCTCACCTGTCCCTCAGGTGTCTCACCTGTCCCTCAGCTGTCTCACCTGTTCCTCAGCTGTCTCACCTGTCCCTCAGCAACTCACCTGTCCCTCAGCTGTCTCACCTTGCCCTCAGGTGTCTCACCTGTCCCTTAAACCTCTCACCTGTCCCTCAGGAGTCTCACCTGTCCCTCAGGCGTCTCACCTGTCCCTCAGGTGTCTCACCTGTCCCTTAAACCTCTCACCTGTCCCTCAGCTGTCTCACCTGTCCCTCAGCTGTCTCACCTGTCCCTCAGGCGTCTCACCTGTCCCTCAGGTGTCTCACCTGTCCCTCAGGCGTCTCACCTGTCCCTCAGGTGTCTCACCTGTCCCTCAGGCGTCTCACCTGTCCCTCAGCTGTCTCACCTGTCCCTCAGCTGTCTCACCTGTCCCTCAGGTGTCTCACCTGTCCCTCAGGCGTCTCACCTGTCCCTCAGGTGTCTCACCTGTCCCTCAGGCGTCTAACCTGTCCCTCAGCTGTCTCACCTGTCCCTCAGCTGTCTCACCTGTCCCTCAGCTGTCTCACCTGTCCCTCAGGAGTCTCACCTGTCCCTCAGCTGTCTCACCTGTTCCTCAGGTGTCTCACCTGTCCCTCAGGAGTCTCACCTGTCCCTCAGCTGTCTCACCTGTCCCTCAGCTGTCTCACCTGTCCCTCAGCTGTCTCACCTGTCCCTCAGGTGTCTCACCTGTCCCTCAAGAGTCTCACCTGTCCCTCAGGTGTCTCACCTGTCCCTCAAGAGTCTCACCTGTCCCTCAGGTGTCTCACCTGTCCCTCAGGTGTCTCACCTGTCCCTCAAGAGTCTCACCTGTCCCTCAGGAGTCTCACCTGTCCCTCAGCTTTCTCACCTGTCCCTCAGGTGTCTCACCTGTCCCTCAGGTGTCTCACCTGTCCCTCAGCAACTCACCTGTCCCTCAGCTGTCTCACCTGTCCCTCAGGCCTCTCACCTGTCCCTCAGCTGTCTCACCTGTCCCTCAGCAACTCACCTGTCCCTCAGCAACTCACCTGTCCCTCAGCTGTCTCACCTGTCCCTCAGGCGTCTCACCTGTCCCTCAGGAGTCCAACCTGTCCCTCAGGCGTCTCACCTGTCCCTCAGGCGTCTCACCTGTCCCTCAGCTGTCTCACCTGTCCCTCAGCTGTCTCACCTGTCCCTCAGAAGTCTCACCTGTCCCTCAGCTGTCTCACCTGTCCCTCAGGAGTCTCACCTCTCCCTCAGGCGTCTCACCTGTCCCTCAGGCGTCTCACCTGTCCCTTAGCTGTCTCACCTGTCCCTCAGCTGTCTCACCTGTCCCTCAGCTGTCTCACCTGTCCCTAAGGAGTCTCACCTGTCCCTCAGGTGTCTCACCTGTCCCTCAGCTGTCTCACCTGTTCCTCAGCTGTCTCACCTGTCCCTCAGCAACTCACCTGTCCCTCAGCTGTCTCACCTTGCCCTCAGGTGTCTCACCTGTCCCTTAAACCTCTCACCTGTCCCTCAGGAGTCTCACCTGTCCCTCAGGCGTCTCACCTGTCCCTCAGGTGTCTCACCTGTCCCTTAAACCTCTCACCTGTCCCTCAGGTGTCTCACCTGTCCCTCAGCTGTCTCACCTGTCCCTCAGGCGTCTCACCTGTCCCTCAGGTGTCTCACCTGTCCCTCAGGCGTCTCACCTGTCCCTCAGGTGTCTCACCTGTCCCTCAGGCGTCTCACCTGTCCCTCAGCTGTGTCACCTGTCCCTCAGGCGTCTAACCTGTCCCTCAGCTGTCTCACCTGTCCCTCAGCTGTCTCACCTGTCCCTCAGCTGTCTCACCTGTCCCTCAGGAGTCTCACCTGTCCCTCAGCTGTCTCACCTGTTCCTCAGGTGTCTCACCTGTCCCTCAGGAGTCTCACCTGTCCCTCAGCTGTCTCACCTGTCCCTCAGCTGTCTCACCTGTCCCTCAGGAGTCTCTCCTGTCCCTCAGCTGTCTCACCTGTCCCTCAGGAGTCTCACCTGTCCCTCAGGAGTCTCTCCTGTCCCTCAGCTGTCTCTCCTGTCCCTCAGCTGTCTCACCTGTCCCTCAGCTGTCTCACCTGTTTCTCAGCTGTCTCACCTGTCCCTCAGGAGTCTCACCTGTCCCTCAGGTGTCTCACCTGTCCCTCAGGAGTCTCACCTGTCCCTCAGGAGTCTCACCTGTCCCTCAGGTGTCTCACCTGTCCCTCAGGTGTATCTGGTTGAGGCTCTCTGTCTGTCTGTGTGTTTGAAATGGTTCCACATGGTGTGAATTTTGTCTCAGGTGATGTAAAGTCTGAGAACCATCAGAGACGTCAGCTCAGGTGTTTGGAAGGTGTGCGCTCGTTGACTCAGGTGATGGTTTGAAGTTCTGTCGTTGTTTTAATCGTGGTTCCTCCTCTTCCTCCATCAGTGCCTGTTGGAGCTGCAGAACGAGGCCGTCTTCATGTGGACGACTGAGCTGGAGAACGTGGCCACGCTGTGCTTCAAAGCTCTGGAAGGATCCAACTACGGGGTCCGTGTGGCGGTGGCCAAGCTGCTGGGGACCGTCATGGCGACGGCGCTGATGCCCAAACAAGCCGCTGGTGAGTGGAGGAGTTCGGCCTTCCAAACATGGCGCAGCGTTTCCTTCTCATGACGGCGGTTTGTCTCCTCCTCAGTGATGCGTCAGAACGTGAAACGGGCCACCCTGGAGGAGGTGCTGGAGCTCATGGCGACGGGCTTCCTGCGAGGTGGATCCGGCTTCCTGAAGAGCGGAGGGGAGATGCTGAAGGGGGGAGGCTCGGTCAGCAGGGAGGTGCGGGTGGGAGTGACACAGGTGAGGCCAGTTTGGCTCCTCAGAGAGCGATGACCAATCAGAGTTCAGATTTTGTTCAGTGTGTTGAACCTGGACGCCTCCCCCTCCCCCTCTCTCTCCCTCCTTCCCCTCAGGCGTACGTGGTGTTTGTGACGACCCTCGGCGGTCAGTGGCTGGAGCGTAACTTCGCCACGTTCCTGTCCCACGTCCTGGACCTGGTGTCCCACCCTCGGGCCACGCAGACTCACGTAGAGGCCGTGTACTCGCGCCGCTGCGTCTCTTTCATGCTGCGCGCCACCCTCGGGGGCCTGCTCGGGGAGAAAGCTCAAATCGCAGCCGGCAAAGAAATCTGCCAGGCCATCAGCAAGCAAATGAGGGCTGTGGGTAAGGAGGATGGGGGGGAAATGTCACGGTTCAGAGCATTACAGAGTAAGTACTCATCCATCACCATCACTCCTCGCTCAGCCTCTGTCTCCTGCATGCTTTGTGCTCGTGTGTGCACGGGGGGCGCTTTCTTCTCGCTCATTCCTGCATGTTTTTAACTTCCTCTTTAACAACAAGCATCAGCGTAACGTCCAGTAACATCATCCAGCTGCTCCCCCTGCATTAATGCATGGCTGCGTGCCTGCAGGTCCACCTCCACAGAGACACACAGATAGGGATGAGCCGGATATTCGTTTCAAACGAGTATTCGTTACGGATAATGCATTTTTACCGAATCCGAATACAACACGAGTTTTTTTTAGGATTATTCGTATCCGTACTAAAAGAATCCTCATTGGGTATCAACAACTACTGTCTTCACTCTTCCTGCTCTGTGATTGGCCAGTCACACACAGCACACCCCCCTCCCTGCACCCACATGCTGCAGCGAGGAGGTGCCTGCTCTCCTCTTTCACACACACACAGACAGGCAGCGAGTGACAGCGACTGCTTCTCTTGCTTGCTTGAGTTGACTGTAGTTTACGTCGCTCTAATCTCTGTACTACTCACTCAGTTTTCTTCTGCTCGTCTCTATTGAGGTTTGTTTGGTATTTAAAGTTACTTCTTCAACTTATTTCCTGTCATACGCGATGCATGTGACAAGACGGGGCTGAAAACGGCTCGTGTCGCGCTGGTCAGTGCCTCTTGCTTCAATTCAGGACCGTTTTTTTAAGGTTTTCGTTGTCTCTCATCTCTTTAGTTCTTTTTTTATATTTAAAGTTACTTGATTAACTGTTTTGCAACGTTCATGCAACGCATTTGAAGGCTTAAAGCTGTAAACTCCTGGTGTCGCGTTTTTTTTTTTTTTTTTTAACTGGCTGCGTGATTTTAGTTTGGCTTGTGAGAAAGAAACAGAAACACTGTGCTCAGAATGAGCACAGTGTTTTTGAAAATAAAGTGAACAACAAGACATATTTTTTTATTTTTTTGCCACTGAATGTTTGCACAAATCACCTATTAAATTTACACAGATCATAAATAAAGAGACAGTCTTTCACACCACTACATACACATTTGTACATGTACATTTCTACATGACCAATTGTACATAATACATAGCTGATCAAACAAAAGCCTTTAAAAGAAAAAAAAAAAAAAAAAAAAAAAAAAAAAAAAAGCCAGTTTCAGACTTAAAATAAAGTTCGGGTTTAAGCCCCGCCCATTTCCGGGCAAAACACAACCACTTCCGGTTTAGGCCCCGCCCATACGAGTACGGATACGGATAATATGGATAGGCAAACAGATACAGATACAGATAATGGTGTACTCGCTCATCCCTACACACAGCTGACCTGCATGAGCCTCTAAACTCTCAGACTCATCCTGCAGCAGAACACCTTACTGTGACCTTCAGCTGCTGCACGTTGGCATGTTTTTCTGCTTCATGAGAACTCACCTGTACCTGTGTAAACCTCCCTCGCCTCACTCAGGAAGGATGATCTTACTCTGATTTGCTTTGGAACCTTGGATCTGTGAAATATTTCTGCAGAAAGTCATAAAAGATGATTTCCTGCAGCCGTGAAGGAGGTCTGACCTCCTTGTGTTTGAGTCTCTTCTTCTTCTTCTTCTTCTTCTTCTTCCATGCTGTCTCTGTTCTGCTTTTTGAAGCTCTGAGGATTTAACCTCTTGATGATTGTTCACTTGTGATAAAGATAAACCTGGTGAAATCCTCAGACCTGAGTGTTTGTGGGGTAAAGCTGTGCGGTGTGACTCTGTGTTCTGGAGGGTTTTGTGTGTTGTTGTTGTTGTTGTTGTTGTTGTTGTTGTTGCTGATCCATCTCTGACCCTGACGGGTCTTCACCTTCATGCTCAGTGCTGTTTGTGTCTGATGAGTCCGTCTCCTGCTCTGGGATGTTTTGCAGAGGCGGTCGTGAACGACATGAGCGGCGAGAACAAAGCCGGGGCGGCGGACGTCTCGGCCAGTCAGCACGTGATGGTGTGCGCCCTGAAGGAGCTCGGCAGTCTGGTGCAGAGTCTGAGCGCGACGGCGTCTCCGCTCATCCAGGAGCCGTCCATCGGTGAGACGACAGATATCAAACAGGAGGTTCACTTTAAGATCAGTTTATGCAGGAAGACCCGAAGAAAGACGAGGTCTCATCAGTGACGAAAGTTTAACCCTTAAAGAAACTCAGGTTTCATTTCTGCCTTTTTGTGTCTCGATCTGAGACTTTTTCTGGAGCCGTCAGGTGAATGTGACTCATATTAAGTCTGATGAGACATTTTTACTAAATTAAGACAAAAACACTTCATTAGTCTTTAGTTTTTGAGAGTTTTTTTAAAGTTTGCTTCACTGTTTATCCGTCAGAGAGAAACCAGGACATGAGTTTGTCGTCTTGTGTATCTTTGAAGCAGATCAAACGTCGTGTGTTGGTCGTGTTTTCTGCTTCTTATTTTTGTATCTTTCTGGAAGTTGATGAACTGATTTGGTATCTGAGGTGTTTTAAAACCATAAGTTCTTCCCCTGAACTGAAACATCTAGAATGTTCTCTGTATGAAGCGCTCTCTGTCTGAATGAACGAGTCTCAGCGTCTCCCCCGCTCTTCGTCTTCAGGCCTTCTGGAAACCGTCACCTCCGTGCTGCTGCACCCGAGCATGGCGGCTCGTCTGGCGGCCGCGTGGTGTCTGCGTTGCGTCGCCGTGGCGCTGCCCTATCAGCTGACCCCGCTGCTGGACCGCTGCGCAGAGAGAATCAACAACCTGAAGAGCTCGCCTGAGGCCGTGAGCGGGTACAGCTTCGCCATGGCTGCTCTGCTGGGGGGAGTTCACCAGTGCCCGCTGGGAATCCCTCACTCCAAGGGCAAGGTGTGTGTGTGGTCTCTCACCTGTTAAGAGCTGCTTGAACAGGTTTGAAGGTGCTCACAGGTGTGTTCACGTCTTCTCTTGCAGCTGGTGGTGAGTATAGCAGAGGACCTCCTGCGGACCGCTGCTCAGAACAGTCGTCTGTCTCTGCAGCGCACGCAGGCCGGATGGTTGCTGCTGGGAGCTCTCATGACTCTGGGTGAGTTTCTCCGTCCCAGCTTCACCTTCTCTTTGCTGTGACGGAGCTGTAACACGTCTCCCCGTGCGCAGGTCCCTCCCTCGTACGCTATCACCTCCCCAAGATGCTCCTGCTGTGGAGGAACGTGTTTCCTCGCTCTCAGAAGGAGCTGGAGGCGGAGAAGGCCAGAGGAGACTCCTTCACCTGGCAGGTGACGCTGGAGGGTCGAGCCGGAGCTCTGTGTGGTAAAGATGGTTTTTATCCTCCATCGGTGGCACCGACTCTCCTGAGGGACCAACACTCTCTGACTAACACTCCGCCTCTTTCTTCTGCAGCCATGCGCAGCTTCGTGGCCCACTGTCCCGAGCTGCTCACGGAGGACGTGATCCGCAGACTCATGACGCCCATTGAATGTGCCATGACCATGATGTCTCAGTGAGTGGTGTCCCAGTTTACTGGTTCATAGATTATCGTACGATGGCTGAAGGGGTGGAGAACGACGGGGATGTGATGCTCTGTCCTGAGAGTTCACTTTGCTCTTTTCCCTCCCGTCAGCGTCCCCGCCATCATTAAAGTCCACGGTGCTCACCTGAAGGCCAGCGCAGCGATGGTGAGGCTCAGGCTGTACGACATCCTCGCTCTTTTGCCCCCGAAGACGTACGAAGGTAACACCGCCTCCTCTCATGGTTTGAAAGGAGTTCGGCTGAAGCCTGTTTGGTTGAAGCCTGTTTGGTTGAAGCGTGTTTGGTTGAAGCGTGTTTGGTTGAAGCGTGTTTGGGTGAAGCGTGTTTGGTTGAAGCGTGTTTGGTTGAAGCCTGTTTGGTTGAAGCCTGTTTGGTTGAAGCGTGTTTGGTTGAAGCGTGTTTGGTTGAAGCGTGTTTGGTTGAAGCCTGTTTGGTTGAAGCGTGTTTGGTTGAAGCGTGTTTGGTTGAAGCCTGTTTGGTTGAAGCCTGTTTGGTTAGAGCCTGTTTGGTTGAAGCCTGTTTGGTTGAAGCCTGTTTGGTTGAAGCGTGTTTGGTTGAAGCCTGTTTGGTTGAAGCCTGTTTGGTTGAAGCCTGTTTGGTTGAAGCGTGTTTGGTTTGGTTGAAGCCTGTTTGGTTGAAGGGTGTTTGGTTGAAGCGTGTTTGGTTGACGCGTGTTTTGTTGAAGCCTGTTTGGTTGAAGCCTGTTTGGTTGAAGCCTGTTTGGTTTGGTTGAAGCGTGTTTGGTTGAAGCCTGTTTGGTTGAAGCGTGTTTGGTTGAAGCCTGTTTGGTTGAAGCCTGTTTGGTTTGGTTGAAGCGTGTTTGGTTGAAGCCTGTTTGGTTGAAGCCTGTTTGGTTGAAGCCTGTTTGGTTTGGTTGAAGCGTGTTTGGTTGAAGCGTGTTTGGTTGAAGCCTGTTTGGTTAGAGCCTGTTTGGTTGAAGCCTGTTTGGTTGAAGCCTGTTTGGTTGAAGCGTGTTTGGTTGAAGCCTGTTTGGTTGAAGCCTGTTTGGTTGAAGCCTGTTTGGTTGAAGCCTGTTTGGTTTGGTTGAAGCCTGTTTGGTTGAAGGGTGTTTGGTTGAAGCCTGTTTGGTTGACGCGTGTTTTGTTGAAGCCTGTTTGGTTGAAGCCTGTTTGGTTGAAGCCTGTTTGGTTTGGTTGAAGCGTGTTTGGTTGAAACGTGTTTGGTTGAAGCGTGTTTGGTTGAAGCGTGTTTGGTTGAAGCCTGTTTGGTTGAAGCCTGTTTGGTTTGGTTGAAGCGTGTTTGGTTGAAGCCTGTTTGGTTGAAGCCTGTTTGGTTGAAGCCTGTTTGGTTTGGTTGAAGCGTGTTTGGTTGAAGCGTGTTTGGTTGAAGCCTGTTTGGTTGAAGCGTGTTTGGTTGAAGCGTGTTTGGTTGAAGCGTGTTTGTTTGAAGCGTGTTTGGTTGAAGCCTGTTTGGTTGAAGCGTGTTTGGTTGAAGCCTGTTTGGTTGAAGCGTGTTTGGTTGAAGCGTGTTTGGTTGAAGCGTGGTTGGTTGAAGCCTGTTTGGTTGAAGCGTGTTTGGTTGAAGCATGGTTGGTTGAAGCCTGTTTGGTTGAAGCATGTTTGGTTGAAGCCTGTTTGGTTGAAGCCTGTTTGGTTGTAGAGTGTTTGGTTGAAGCGTGTTTGGTTGAAGCCTGTTTGGTTGAAGCGTGTTTGGTTGAAGCGTGGTTGGTTGAAGCCTGTTTGGTTGAAGCATGTTTGGTTGAAGCGTGTTTGGTTGAAGCGTGTTTGGTTGAAGCGTGTTTGGTTGAAGCATGTTTGGTTGAAGCCTGTTTGGTTGAAGCCTGTTTGGTTGAAGCGTGTTTGGTTGAAGCGTGTTTGGTTGAAGCCTGTTTGGTTGAAGCGTGTTTGGTTGAAGCGTGTTTGGTTGAAGCCTGTTTGGTTGAAGCGTGTTTGGTTGAAGCGTGTTTGGTTGAAGCCCGTTTGGTTGAAGCCTGTTGGTTGAAGCGTGTTTGGTTGAAGCGTGTTTGGTTGAAGCGTGTTTGGTTGAAGCGTGTTTGGTTGGAGCGTGTTTGGTTGAAGCCTGTTTGGTTGAAGCCTGTTTGGTTGAAGCGTGTTTGGTTGAAGCCTGTTTGGTTGAAGCGTGTTTGGTTGAAGCGTGTTTGGTTGAAGCGTGTTTGGTTGAAGCCTGTTTGGATGAAGCGTGTTTGGTTGAAGCGTGTTTGGTTGAAGCGTGTTTGGTTGAAGCGTGTTTGGTTGAAGCGTGTTCGGTTGAAGCCTGTTTGGTTGAAGCGTGTTTGGTTGAAGCCCTTTTGGTTGAAGCGTGTTTGGTTGAAGCGTGTTTGGTTGAAGCGTTTTTGGTTGAAGCGTGTTTGGTTGAAGCGCGTTTGGATGAAGCGTGTTTGGTTGAAGCGTGTTCGGTTGAAGCGTGTTCGGTTGAAGCGTGTTCGGTTGAAGCGTGTTTGGTTGAAGCCTGTTTGGTTGAAGCCTGTTTGGTTGAAGCGTGTTTGGTTGAAGCCCTTTTGGTTGAAGCCCTTTTGGTTGAAGCCTGTTTGGTTGAAGCGTGTTTGGTTGAAGCGTGTTTGGTTGAAGCCCTTTTGGTTGAAGCCCTTTTGGTTGAAGCCTGTTTGGTTGAAGCCTGTTTGGTTGAAGCCTGTTTGGTTGAAGCCTGTTTGGTTGTTTGAAACACGCTCTTAACGATCGGTCGCCCTCCTGCAGGCAGCTTCAACGCCCTCCTGAGGGAGCTGGTGGCCGAGTTCACTTTGACGGATAACTCGGCCAACACGACGACCTCGCTGCTGCGCTCGCTTTGTCACTACGACGACAGCGTGCTGATGGGCTCATGGCTTCAGGAGACCGACCACAAGTCCATCGAGGATCAGGTGAGAGACCGTCCAGCACGCAAAGACTCCAAAATATAACTCCAACACGCTCTTAGAAGGAAGGGTTCCAAATGGTCTACCCAGAACCATCAATGGTTCTTTGTAAGTCTGAGGGTTCCCTTAAGAACTGTTTGGGTACAGAGAACCTTTTTGGAGGGAGTGGACGTGAGAAGATCCTCCCCCTCAAACGTTCCACCATGTTTCAAACAGTAGTTCTAACACTGATGGACCTGGATTACCCAGCATGCAGGCTGTTTGCAGTAGTTCAATGGATTCATGTATCGCTCAGTGTAGCTAAGCCGAGTGTTTCCACACTGGGTCTTGAACCCCAGTCTTCCCAGTCTTCCCAGTCTTCCCAGTCATTTAGGATCTCAATCCCACCGGCGGGATTAAAATCCCACTTATTTTTAAGTGACTGTCATTAACAAGCCGTTAGTCCATCATCAGATTCTCTGGTTTC